>OZ025878.1:5377011-5407011 GCA_964019415.1 Ianthella basta
ACATGCCCCCCAGGAAAGTTTTTGATATTTAGATGTTCTGTGAGTACATTTGGAGCATGCACTTCTAGGGCCATCAACACTCCAATGAGTATGATAAAATGTAACATGGACCAACAGGCACTTACAGCAGGAAAGGCAATCAAGTGACATGTAACAGGTAATACAGTGCATTGAAATAAGATGATAGCGCATTAAAAATTGAAATCTAGTGGTTTTTTTGGTTGTCTCTCCGATGCTAGGCAGCACAAATCTCTCCTTCCCTTGACTAGAAGACACCATCAATGCAAAGGGTGTGTAAAATGTTTCCTCCAAAAACAGGAGGAGGGCCAGTCCATGCAAAGGGGGGGGGGGGGGGGGCAGCCGGTCCATGCAACAAGGAGGGCTGGTCCATGCAAAACCCAGGTCATTAACATGCGCTGACTTTGAATACGTTTTCACCATCCTTACATCTGCCAACATTTTGCTGCGCTTGCGGTCTTGCTACCATCCCCTGTTTCTCTGCCTGCGTATTATAGTGCAAGTGTACATGTGAGTGCAATAACAAGGGTTGCCACAGGAGACTATCCTATTGCATGCATATGCCCATTCAAGCTACGTACATGTTCCCATGTACAAATATATACCACCATGCTGCATGCATACATCCATGTACAGTGATTTATGCAACCTTGCAACAGTTCCCATACCTGGCTAGTCATTACCTAGGATACGAACAGGGTGATATATAAGAGGTGACTACAGTACCAGTCCTTATCCTAGGTAACAACTGTCCATGGTGTGGGAACTGTTGCAAGGTTGCATAAATCCGCTGTACATGGCTGAAGCACTACCGTGCTGTCTGATTTTGCACGGCGATCAATTAACACATCATTTTACACATCAAAAACTGTCAAAAAACATCATACGACATCCATAAAATTGCTGCCGCTGTTAAGGTTGGTTAGACGACTAAGTATCTGGCTATTCCTTGTTCAAACTAAGTCCTGCAACACTGTAACAAGACCACTCTGCTTTTAGAACGTTGTTTAATCTTAGGCCAGTACCCCCTCCCAATTTGAAAGTGTGTTTATAATGCATATCTTCAATATTTAGAATTTTTGTTCCAGCAGCAAAACCAGTTCAGCCATGGCCGGACCGGCCGGACTGGGTGCTACGGCCCTGCCAGTAAGGTAGTACAGCTTTCTAGAAGGTATCAAGTCTATTGGAAGTCATGACTCAAAAGAAAAGGCTGGCAAGGAAGGGAAACCTGACCACCAGCCAGTATTGTACCCAGGACAACTTTCGCTCTATTGCTTAGTTTCAACCACCCAAGCCATGTCAATTAGCCCATCCTCATCTTATATAGGCCAATTTAGAATGAATTAATTTGCAGGTGTGCTGCTAACTGCAGCTACCTACAATCTGCGTAATATGTACAACAGGTCAGCATAGGATGATGGGAAGGTTCCACCTGAATACACTGCTTCTTAGAACAAGTTATTGGCAAGTAAAGTCCTTGCCACCTTACAGTGTGTGTCTCCTCTTCCCACTGTCCTTTCTACCTGAAACAAATTATACTACACCTTTTACAAACACGAACTAAATGCCATTAAGAAGCACTACAAGAACTTGCTAGGCATTTGGGTTGGTCATCATGAATTTATGCAATATCAACTTCTGGGATAACATTAAATTTTGTATTCTAATCCTGACTGCATACATGTGCACATAGATGCCTCTTACATTAAACAATGCTGCTTAGAAAGTGTACACAAAAGGGTACATTCACATCAGGTTCCATACTGTGTTTTCTTTAACTGTAGGTTGGCCCTGATGATGCTGTGCAATGCAAAGAAGCAAAAGAAAATGGACTCAGTGACTCGCTTTTGACAAGACTTCACTCTCTGTACCTTCAGCTGGAGAAAGATAGTGGAGTTGCTGGTAACCCTTTCATCAAGTGTTTTACAAGTCCCCTGCTCTCCAATTACAGATGTGACCCAGGTAAATCTCTATTGCAAACTGTGAGCTGTGTGCACATGCTACTACATGCATACTGTATTTGTCCAAATGGGGAGGCCCAGGCCTCGATTTCCTTCAAGAGGTGTTGAGCGGGTTCGAGCCTGGCCTCTACTAAAATTTGTACAAAATAGGCTGATTTGCAGCAGCAAAACAAGCTACATAAATTGACCTGGATTGAGCTCCTTCCAAACCTGATCCCAATGGCACAACAACACAAGACAGAGGAACTGCACAAAAAGAGAAGACAAACCCAACAATAAGCAACAAAGCAACACTACCCCACAACAACAAAGCCACACACGAATCCCTGCAGGACCAATGTGCTGAACCCAACTCACCCATGATTCCACAAGTAAGACATGGCTGTCATCGAGAGTCACATGTGCTGAGCCCAATCTTGAAGGCACAAGTTTTCAGAAGTCGACAAGCTCCCAATTTGTCTGGTCCAGCGCTCCCTTCTCCATCACAGCGGCTCCTTTCGTGGCTCTTCTGAGCTCACTTCATAGCTTTAGCTGAAGAAAGAAGTACACAGTGTGCTTCTTCTGGACATGGCCACTGCATTAAGGACTCCAATCAGTTGCCACACTTCACACTGTGTTCAATTCATACCTACACCGTGCACCTCAGATGCTGAAACGTGCCAGTGCATGTATTCCAGACCTGGCTTCAATTGAACCCCCGGCTTCTTTTCAAGCTCGATCCTGGCCTCTATTTGAGCCTGTCATCTATATTGACAAACACGGTAGTTCTTTTGTCATGGTCCACGTAACTTGCCATAGAAAGCTGGTAATCACTACAGCAATTGTTATACTGTATGCATGCGAATTTAACTAGATGCACATTTCTTGGACACCCCTTGCCTGGAGATTAGTTATTTAATTTTCCAAAGCCCTTGTGTGCATGACGATTTTGTGAAGGCTCCTTTAGTGCACATTGTACCAACACCTGTAGGGCTCTGGCGTCATTGAATTTACCTTGTTAATGGCACTTAAGGGGATCATATGCATTGGTAAAGGAGTTTCAATCCACTACACATCCACATTCTACCAATGACATGGTTACAGTAACAATCATGTTTTACAATGATTCATACATATACCCTCAGGAGCAGTGCTTTAGCTAACCCAGGCATGATGGAAGCACCATTACACAATGCAAGCCAGCACTAGACATGTGTTGTACAGTTCTTGGCAACGTATATACAGTATGACATCTCCACACTCATCAGCAACATCCAAACTCTTTGCAGACTTTTTGACTACTTGGATGCTTGATAGATTCTGACAACTCCAATTTAAAAGAGTCTACAGTGTTAATGTAAAGCTTGATTTTCTTCTGTACTGGGGATCTGAACACTTAACATTTCACATAATTATAAATTGCATAAACAACTGTTTACACTATACGCAAAATGTATGCATTGGACTTTACATAGGAAATTTTTGCTCTTCTTGTTTTGCAAATGTCTGCTAACTCATGAAATTCTGGTAATAAGGCTGCTGAGCTTCCATGATAGAGAGAAGCAATTGTATGGCATTTCAAATGCAAAGATCTTCATCAGGTACTATCATTTTATATATAACTGAAGAAGACCTCTAAATGTCTTACATTTGTTTCCCCCCTATTGCTATGTGTGAGCTTAGCAACTCTCAAGCTCATACCCACCCCATAGCATGAGTCTCTACTGCATTTTAGTCTACACAGACATCACAGAAACATTTGGAGCTTTTTATTGCTTATTATCTACCATTTCATTATACAGTGGAGCATCTATTCTCCAAACGTCGATCATCCAAATAGTCGATTATCCAAACAAGTTGCAAGATGCTGACTCAGCAAAAAATGGTCACCAACCCAAGAAAACGAACTGTACTGAGCATGGAACAGAAGCTTGACATCTGCAAACGACTAAAGAAAGGAGCTACCATTACTTCACTTTCAAAGGAATTGGATAGGGAAGTCGACAATTTGTGATATAAAGCGAAATGAAGAAAAGTTGGTCGCTTTTGTTGAGAAGCTCAACAGCGCTGAAGGTTCAGCAAAATGGAAAACGATGAAAGCAGCCAAAGATAGGAAACTGGATGAAGCTATGGCCATATGGTTTATGCAAAAGCGTTCAGAAGAAGTTCCTATATTGAGACCAATTCTAATGGCTAAGGCATTGGAAATTCACATGAAAATGTACCCAAGTGGCGGTGAAGAATTCAAGGCAAGCACTGGGTGGCTCAAGAATTTCCAGTGTCGATGCGGGATCCGTCAGCTTGCAATACAAGGTGAGAGATTGAGTGCCAAAGCAGATCTAATTCAGCCCTTCAAAGATCACTTGTCCAGAATCATTGAAGAAGAGGGCTTAACACTGAATCAGGTGTACAACTGTGATGAAACAGGCCTCTACTGGAAGGCCTTACCAAGTACGTAAGAACTTGGCTTCACGCAGGGAAAGCAAAGCACCTGGATATGAGGTTAGCAAAGAACGAGTCACAATATTAGCATGTGCAAATGCTACAGGGGATCATAAGCTACGATTCACAATGGTTGGTAAATCCAAGAACCCACTTGCCCTGAAGAATATTTCACACAGCCTGCTACCAGTAAGATATACCAGCCAAACCAGTGCCTGGATGGATATGAAACTGAAGAATGGTTCTTCCAAGAATTTATTCCATCGGTCAAGAAGTACTTGCAAGAACGAAAATTAGAAGAGAAGGCACCCCTATTGCTTGATAATGCACCAGCTCATCCATCCACAGATGTACTTCAGTCGGAAGATGGAACTATCAAGTGTCTTTTCCTGCCTCCTAATACTACGTCTTTAGTACAACCAATGGATCAGAGTGTGCTTGAAAGCATGAAACAACGATACAAGAAGGAACTTCTGAAGAAATTGCTCTTAGCAGATGACTCCAACACAACTGATTCTGAAGTGAGTTTTCTTGGTGTTTGGAAGAGTTTGATCCTCAAGGACGCCATGTACACGGTAGCTGATGCTTGGAATGACATCACAGATGCGAATATCAGAGCCAGTTGGAAGACGCTTCAAGGTCAAGACCTACCAGCTACCGGCACAGACGATACCCAAACACAGACACTTGAAGGGTAAACTCCAGTGCCAGAAATGTTGCAAGCTTTAGAATGCTTAGAGGAAAACACTGACTGTGATGAAGCTGATGTAGAGGAATGGCTACAAATGGACGTTTCTGATCCAGGATATGCCATTCTTAGTGATGATGAGATTGTGCAGACAGTCACCAGCCCCAACACAGCTGAAACAGACGATGGTGATTGTGATGAGCCCCATGATGTGCAGCTGATACCATCACATGCTGAAGCATGTGAAATGTTCCAGAAATGCATCCTCTGGGCTGAACAATAGCCTGAGACAACAGGTGCTCATATGATATGTTGTTGCGATCTCTTATGGACATGTCGGCTCAAAAGAGAATGAGTAATCTCAGGCAAACCAAAATAACTTCTTTTTCTCATGACAGCAGCTAACTACATGGCTTTTGTGTTACAGCAGTAAAATAGTATATGCAGTGTCATTTTCTTCATGATATAATGCTCTTTGCATTATACGTACTATTTGATTTTACAAACAGGCCAATCCCCAATTAGTTCGGATAATTGACGTTCCACTGTAGTCTGTTCTATATAAAGTCTTTTCAGCAAGGAGTCCTTCCACTCTAAAAATGATAAGTAATATTGCAATTAATGTCACAAGGAGTATTGGTGTGCTGGACTGGGTCAGAGAGGGTTTGTAATTGCCTCTGTGTATGTATATAGGTACTCCAGAAAGACTTTAGTAGTCTCGTGCCCAGACCACTTCCTTGCCTCAATTTTTATATTATGATGTCATTGAGAGGCAAGAAAGGTCTGGCACATTTCCTATACAGGAGTTCTTCCACCCACACAACCACAGACATGCAATTAATCGAACATTCTCACGAGGTAGTAAGCGTCAGGGAAGCAAAAATGCGAAAGAAACCATTGCATTCTTAAGTAGGAGCACGTGCTATGTTTCCAAGAAGAGTTCCCTGGGAAGTGTTCGATGCATCTCTTATTGCAGAGAATAAGCTTGTCAGATGACCTATAGGTATTACAACATGGGCCACTGATGGCTAAACAGCGAAGACAACCTGCGAAGATGGCCGTGTTATTGAAGCTCCTGACTAAAATGCATTTTCCTTACCAGATCGCCGAAATCGCCGACACTGGCTTGGTATTAACGTTAACATAGCCTAGTCTGTGAGGTTCTTCACGAATCACCGCCCGCAATGCTGTAGGTTTTCGGTTTTCCGTCGTTCTGACAGTCCAGTGAGCTTTACATTGGCGATTAACATTCCTCACTGTGTTAGTACATTCCAGGTCATTAACAAATTCTCACATAGGTTATGTGCCAGATCCCTTTCCGTCCGTGCATGACATCATGCTTAAAAGGCCGGCAGACGGGTGGGGTCTGGGTACGAGACTAAGACTTTGGAGTTGGCACACATTTTATCACAATGCTAGCATCACCCTTGTGGCCTAGTTTTAACATGAAATAATGCATGATCGTAAAGATTATGCTAGCTCATATAATCCTAATTGTAACCACCCTTGCTAGTAATAACTATTGTGATACAGCATGCATTATTCTAATCCTTCAGGTATACTCCGCTTGCCTTCTAATCTCTTCTACGAGTCATCTCTTCTGCCACAAGTGTCATATGAGCAGCATCCTGATGTAAATTGTCCACTGCACTTTGTCTGCACGTCAATGGATCAAAATGGCCACCAGGAGACAATGAAGGAGGTTTTAGCTGTGTTAGAAACTGCACAGTCTCTTGCTAATCACTGGCCTGTGGAATGGAATGAATATGGAGAGGAAAACGCCATGTGTCTCATGGCAAGGTCGTATCAGCAAGTGAGTCATTTAAACCAATGAATTTTGTGTTGTAATAGTGATAATCTATAAATCCTGAAAAAAATTCTACACCCATACTTAGCTACATTACTTTCCATACAGAACACTGACATTCTATATAGATATATACCTAGCAACACCATTCCTAATTAGGGTAAAATTTAATTCATTCAGTTCCATCTCTGTACTGTCACCACCTTGTTAGTCAAGGCACTTTCATATCTGGCTGTTCAATAATCTCTCGGATGTTGTCTGCCATTCACTAATATCAGGCACTTAATAAGCAGAAATTAAAGGTAACTATGCCTTGTGTTATCTCACCTTTAACCATCTGCGAGAACATGATAGTTCATGGAATTCGGGTATGCAGTATCATTGTTGTTGAGTTTTACAGCCCATGCATTCCAGTGTCTATAACTAGATTGACTTGACAAGGCAGCACATCCGATCTGACACATAGACCGCATGTATGAATTTGGTGTGATGGTTCACATACAGTAAACCATTCAATAGATCCCATTGTCGTGGGAACAGGTGTCTAAGCAATGTTTCTAAACATTGTAGACACCCCAGCTGTTTGTTCGCGCCGTGGTCTATTTTGTACAGCCGTGTTCAAATTTGGCATGCGGTGTTCTTGCCTATGCTCTAAATACCGATTTAGAGCATAGACATGGCTTAGGCTTGTGGTCTATAGCAGAGAAACTGCAGCTGTGATAGCAATAGTAGCTAGCGCCACAACGTACAATGCACAGGTCGCTCGGCTTACTTGCTTCATTGAGAAACAGCTAGGGTAAAGCAACAATCTGGCTACGAACCAGAGCCAAGAAAGGAACTGGTTCTCTATGAGCTGAGAACAGGCTTTGGTGAAAGACAGCACTCTGGGAAATGCTCTGGCTGACGTGGGCTGACAGTGAGTAAACTTACGCTTAGCTGACATGCCACATCCACTGCCGACCTGTAGGAAACTTCTGCTGTGAGATGACCAACCCAAGTTGATACCCGAGCCAAATGACGTTTACTCAGCTATTGTCAGAAATAGCTAGCTATTCTGGAAGACGCGTGATTACGCAAGTACGAGTAGCTAAACTGATTGACTACCGGCTCCTAGCCCAATCATTTGGAATCTATAACTCGACACTCGGGCACTTTGCGCCCTCGTGCCTCATGCTCTAGTTCTCAGAGACATCGCTTGGTCAGCATTTCACTATTACATAGAGGACAGTGTATGGTGCTTTTATCCTGTACTTTTGCTGCTGCAGTCTCTTGACTACTTGTCCAGAAGCATTTGTAGTGATATTGGCTGAGGCTGAGGTTGACAAGGCCCCAATAGCCATCTAAGCCTCTTTTTTTATACTTTATGCACATGTGTTCTGCACAAAGTCATAAACGAGAGGCTGCTAGTTATAGACTTAGCAGCAACAGTAAATGGTTTATTTAATTCCCTGGCCTCCCTATAACAAGCACTTGCACATCAGTTCTATATAAATAGCTATAGGAGCATAACATTGTCATATATAATCATCTGCATTTACTGGTAATATGTTGCTATGCAATCAAATTCATCTCTCAATTTCCTTGACATGCAGATGAATTGACTCAGAATGCAGATGAGAAACAAATTCCAAAGTTTGGAAATGAAGAAACAGAATGGCATGGTTGTTGACAAGTTGACCTTTGCTATTCAAGGTAACTGCTCCCAGTTGTATACTGCTTATGCTGTGCATGGGTGTTAAATGTATGCATATTTAATGTGTGTAAATATAATAAATTAAATGTATTCATACATGACGTTACATGCATAGTGTGACATTGTAAAATCCATCATTTGCTTCTCATCTGTTTCCTGAAGGTTTGGAGTTCACTGCAGTGCTCCTGAGCACAGCAGAAGAGGCCAGTGGATTTCAAACCTGTTATGGAAGAAGTGTCGTAAATGAAAGAGTCTTCAACACGGTACTAACCCGTGCTCGTGCCTTATTTGTGGCCTTTGGCAACCCATTTCAACTGCTGAAGGCTGAGAAGGATTCTAGATCACGATGCTGGAAAGAGTTCCTCAAAAGATGCATTGAGTGTGACAGCATTAACATGCCTGAAACAACAACAGAAGATGATAAGCAGGACCTCTTCACCAAAGTCTTTAAAGAAGAAGTGATACCTCCTGTTTCTGATTCTATTCTGGAGAGTTATGAAAAGGAATTCAGACAAAGACTTCACTTTTCTAGGGGGCACTGGCAGCTTATTGAAAAGGCAGCAGATCATGCCCAGCAGCCAAAGTCTTCTCCAGTAGTAGCACATCATTCACACTTTATACTGGAATGCAAAACAGCAAAAGAAGCCGAGGCAGTCCCTCTTTCTGGCCGTGGTGAGCACTTCATTATCACAGGCACAAAGAGCAGAGGGCAAGCACTACACGGTGCTATTGTTGAGGTTAGGCCACTCAAAGACAGCGCTTCACATTCAGAACAACGACAAGGCAAGGTGGAGCACCTGGTTGAGCAGAGTCCGCAGCGACTATTTTTGTGTAAGATGGATCCATTCAATAGCAATCTTTTCATTCCCCTAGATGGCAAGGGGCCAAAGCTGGTGAATTTCCCTCCCATTTCACGACGCTTACTTCAAGACAGCAAGGCAGTGGAGGAGACGCTGGGGAAGAATAAGAAGTCTCCTGTGGCCTGCTTTGATGGACGTGGTTTGGAGAAGGGGATTCCTCGTTTGAAAGATGTTATTCCTTTTGAGACTGCAAAGAATCTCATCTTCCTTGTCAAGTTCATTGAGTGGCAAAGCGATCGTATCTACCCCTTGGCAGCCGTGATTGACATATTTCCTCCAGCCCACACTGCCTTTCACACCGAGCGCATGTTGAAGGCAGCGTATTCTGAGATGATGACCCCTCCTCCCATTGTCCCTCAGGCAAGAGCAGGTCCTCTGAAGTTTGATGCTGAAGCCATTACTGTGGACTCAAAGGGAACTCAGCATTATGATGATGCAATAAGCATAGTAAATAAGAGTACGGGTTCATCTACCAAGTATACAGTAGGCGTTCATGTTGTGAATGTGGCATCGCAGTTGCCTCACGATGTAGCCAAGGAAGTGATTGCAAGAGGTTCAGCAGTCACTCTTGATTCTGTTAGTGTCATTTCACCAATGATGCCACAGAAGTTTGTGGATTCCATCAGTCTAGTAGCTGGTAAAGTTCGATCGTGCTTAACTGTATCCACAGATATTGTAATAACTGAGGAAAGCCCTGGGACCTTGACAACTGAGGAAGGCTCTGAGAAATTTGAGGTACCTGCTGTTCAAGTCAGAGAAAACTTTACATTTGTTAACACTGAGATCAAGAGATCAAATGTTCGAGTTTTGAAGAACTATACATTTGATAAAGCGCAAGAAGTACTGAACAAAGCTCCATCTGTTCCCTGCTTAAGCCCAAGAAGCAATTGTACAGACCAGCTCTGTAATCTGTACATTGTATCTAAAGCATTACGGGAGAAAAGGATTGGTCAATCAGTTTCGCTTTTACCCTGCCATGATAAGGAGTCACCTTCCACTGTCGACGTGCAGGCCATGGTTGAGGAACTGATGTTGTGGGCAAACACTGAGGTTGCAAAGTACATATCCCATTCATCTTCAGTGGCACTTCTTCTCTGCCAACCTGCTCCAGATAAAGGTAACTGGAGAGATTTGGAACAACAGCAAAAAATGCTATGCAGCAGTGATGGACTGAAAACTGGAGGCATTCCTATTGTGATAGTGAGAAAAGCAGCTCAGTGCATTATGTCTGAACCCAGAACAGGGAAGTGTATACTGTCAACAGAATCACACTACCCACAACTATTAGCTCTAAATGAGAAAGTGCTGTCAGTCCAAAATAGAGCATCCTATCACATAGCAGAGTGCAAAGAGTGCAGGAGCCAGAAGGAACTTCCAAATCACCATTCTGTGGGATCACTGTACACACACTTCACTGCTCCCCTTTGGCGAGGCTTTGACATTCTAGTCCAGCAGGCACTGCTGAGTACTTTAGATGGGACAGACTTCCCATTCAAGACAAGTGATTGCTCTAGTTTGGCAACGCTGTGTGATCAGAAGAGGCGGACTAGCAGGAAAATTGCCAAGGAGTATCAGCAAATGAATAGGGCTGTTACCTGCTTTCACAACCACTATGCTGTTGATACAGTGGTGATCTCAGTCCAGGAGAAGACCCTAAAGGTGAAGGCTCCTTCTGGTCCTTTTGCCACAGATGCACTGACCCTGTCTGTCCCAGCTCTCAATCTCAGTAGCCTTGAAATTGACTCTGGGAATGGCCGACTCACCTGGAAATTTAAGATCTTCTCAGCTGACCCATGGAAACCAATTTCCTTACAGGGCCTAGAGGAATGTGGCTATAGTGCTTCTTCAGATGTTAAATTCCGTGAAGTTTGCTTGCGAAATTCTTCTGCTGAAGAAGGTAATCTTGTTCAAGACTACAGATGTGCAAGAGTTGCCACTGACTGTGTTAATTTGAAGACTTCAGAGTGGACAACTATTAAACGTTTCTTGACAGACCCATGTAGAGAAAACAGTAAAGAGACCTTTGGAATGTTGAGTAAATTGCATATGGCACATTTTGTCGCCAGTACCAGCTATGAAGAATTGGACAGGCTGGTGTTCGTACAGGTGGAGGTAACCAAACAAGTTTCAGAAGGAAGCATGTTGCGTGTGTGGGTGGGCAGCACCCAGCAGGGTCCTCGCATTGCCACAGAAGTGCATGTGGTGCAGCCAGTGCCCTTCCTCAGCATCTGCCACAAGCATAACACCAACCCATCAGAGTGCTTCTCAAATGCTATTCTTCATAATGCCTCACTTGATCACTACTATTCAATGGAGCATTATCTTGCATGCTGGGAAGATGTTCTTCTAGCAGAGGCAGCTCAAGGCAGCCCCAGTGACAGTGAAGTTGTTGTTTTACAAAATGTTACCCTTCACTGGCCTGCCATGAAGAAGGTGAATTCAGCAATTTATGAGCCACACTTTATTCCAAAAGGTAACATTGGCTTCAGCCTCAATGAACAATTCTTGAGGCAGAGTGAGTCTGAAATCTCTATTAAAACTGGGGACTTTATCTGCGCTCATTATGAGGTTCCAGATAAAGCACACTCAGAGAATGATCACAGCCCACAAACAGACCTGTTTGCTGCACCCAAAGCTGCAAGGGGTGTGTTTCACTTTGTGGTAGCTGCCACATCTACCATAGACGGAGAAGGTGAGGAGTATTCTTTGAAGACTGTTGGAAGTCAGAATGCTCCAGTTTCATTGAGAATGCAGCAGGTTGTGGAGAAACAAGACGCTCCATGTACACTGCAAGTCATTCCATGCACAGTGTCATACAGGTACATGGGGAGAGTACTGTATGGTAGGATAATGCATGGTTGGTCATCAGTCGTAATTGCTGTTTAACCAATGCAATTTTCACGGAGATGACAGCTAGAATCTCTAACATTGATGATGGCTTACTCAAGTTTGCTTGGTCATTCCAAGGTCTATTGAAAATCAACCTACTCTGAACATTCATCTCAATGTGTTAAAAGATGCATAATTATATGGGGGCCTTAGCTGAATTGACACTAGATGGACTGCAATCAAAGCTGATGACGTGAAAATTCTTGTTTGCATTCGCATAAAATTTCACATTTTATATCTGATTCACCTGTGACTTCTGGACCCTTTACCATGAAGCCTGAGTCAGTCAACTGTTCACTCTAACTCATCTAATAGGGAAGGGTAGCAGTATAGGTACTGTGTTCACCAGCCTTTATTCAACCCCATCACCAAGACAGCTCAAATGGGATGAGAAGGTGGACCTACCAGTATAGTGGTTCACAATACAATAGGACTTGCATAAGAGCCAGCTGCAGCTGTGGTCACTTAGCCATGCAGATGGCAAACTTGTACAAAATGTGATGATTTTCCACCAATTAGTTATTCCTAATAGAAATCTATGTGGCTATAGAGTCTTAGGAAGCTTTAGAGAACACTATTGCAAGTGCATACTTCCTAGCTCGTCAGTGTTACTGTTTCTGCTTCCACTATACAGACGTCTATACCAGTCCCTCCTGTCCTTGAATGAAGCTACTCCAGAAAATCCCCCTCTAGAGAAAACTAGTACTGAAACACAACCTACAAGGAAACCCACTATGGAGAAACCGCCTACAGAGGAGCTCCCTACAGAGAAACCCCCTCCAGAGAAACCTCTGGTTGACATTGCTTTGGGAAGCATTAACTTGCAGTATCCCCCAAAGAGCCCATTTTGTGAGTTAGTATAAGGTGAATATGTCACTTCCCTACTCTTCAGCATAAGTACTATTGAATATTAATCTCCAGTTGCCATTTGAGTGTCATCAAACATTTTGGAAGGCTAAGGAGGTTTCTATAAAAGTGATAAATTGGCACTATAACTGACTTATACTATGGACTATATTACTTATAATTGCACACTTGCTACATACATGAAAGGGATGTATCATATAATAATTATGACAAATACAGCAGAAGTTTGTAAATCCATCCATTTGCAGGTCAAGCATAATACGCACGTAAAATTAATGTAGTCACATCTAGAACAATGCATCAGCTATACACACAAAAGTTGCAAAGTTTCTTCTATGGGAAAACACACTTTCACAATGGCTACAACTGTATGTTATGCAATTGGTGTGTACACATTTTCAGTCAAATACAGGAATTGCACTACTTTTCCATGGATTGTGTTGCAGCGTACAGGCAACTATCACCATCCATACGTGCATGGACAACACTACATACATGCAGTCTGATACTTTTAGACACCACATATGTGGCCGCACCATCATTATCATCATCATTAACCGAAATGGCTTTGTCTCCTTGGCAGGAGATAGCCTAAAGCTTAGATAAGGTACAAAAACACATTGCTATAGTTACATTCATAACAGTTATTTTGATTGGGAGTTATTTGAAAAGTTACCCTGCCATCTTTCCTGGGTCGTCCATGTGGTCTCCTACCTCTCGCTTCATCCGTGTACACTTTCTTCACCAATCTGCCCACTCATTGCCTCCAATTTATATCCTTCCACTCCTTTGCTTCTCTTTTACTATGTCTATCACTGCTTCTTGTCCGAGTGCCTTCCTCACCTCCTCACCTCATACTCTGTCCATCCTTGTTACACCTTGCACCCTTCTCAGACACAACATTTTGAAGGTTTGCATGTAGGCCGCACCATATTAATATTATTTCAAGTGTTATAATAAAGAGTTCTTCAGTTTCTTCATGGCACTTACTGACACACAGGCCCAGGAAATGTGAAAAGCTTCATGGACAAATACCCTCATATCCTCTCATTATGGAGCGAGAGTGGTGAGGCCCTCCCCGGGACAATGAACCAGGAGCAAAAACAAGCCATTCAGAGGGCATTGGAGAGCAGTTACTTCCTCATACAGGGTCCACCTGGTAAGCCTGCAGGAAATGCAAGTGTCTATGTATCTTCCTTGATGCCCAGTTTAAAGACATGCAATTTGTTCCACATCCATGTAATGATCGTGAATGGAACAATTGAGGTTAATTTTAGGCAACAGACTAATATGGACGTAGAATGCCAAGTCAGATTGATAGTGTCAATATTTCCATATTTCTTGTAGCACCAGCAAGTAGCACAGTACATAGAATTGCCACTACTTCTATGTACTGTATAATATTACACTCTCATTCTCTTCCTCCATTGTGATCCCTATTAGGCACTGGTAAGAGTGAGACTGGCGCTCACTTGGCGTATGCCTTTGCTCGGTTGAACAAAGTGAAGTGCTTGGACAAGTGCGTCTTATACTGTGGACCTTCCAACAAGGCAGTGAATGTGGTCTTGGGTAAGTTGCCAAATGTATGAACACCACTTTACAGGCTTCAGTTATGATCTTATTTCACTTGCTTCCTGGTATTTCATAAGGCATGGTATAATTAGATGTGGGTTATGTCCGCTGCGAAGAAATTTGTTTACATAAAGTAAACCCAGTAGATGTACTGCATTTTCTATGTTACCATGGTTACACACGTGACTGTGCATGGTGTGCGTGTGATTCTAAAGCTGATGGCTGTGCAATAATGCTGCAGTGTAGTTGTACCAATGTCCATGAATCGCGAAGAGAAGCATTCCTCTTGGCAACTAGGCTACGCAGTCATGTTCAAGGGCTTCAATCAAATATAATATGACATTTTGTCGGGAAGTCACGAGAATATCACATGACAATGACTGTATGGCCAGACTCCCATTAATGATATCAGTAAATCATCTTGTACACAGCCATCTTGCATGATGCATCCACAAAGAATAGTTTTTCTAATTCAAAAACATTAAGGATTGCAGAATTGGAAAATATATATTTTCATTGCACACACTGTAGAATGGACTGAAACTGAACTATGGTATAATTTTGAATGGTTTCCAAATGATTCGATTCTCAATGGTTTCCAAATTGTTTGGTGACAGTGCTGCAAAAAATGGAGGGAGGCAACAGATCAGCTATGCAAGGGAAGATGGTTAGGAGCAATTTGAATATAGTTGCAGAGTGACTGCTCTCTAACTTTATGATGGTGACGTTATTATCGATTGTACAACCAGTGTAGTACACATAGTGCACACTGTATGTAGAATGGTCAAATTGTTCCGTAAAATTGATTCAAAATGCTAACATCATATGAGTCAGCACGGCCAAAGGCCGTGCTCGCTCCGCGTTGCAATGCCAAGTGGACAATGCAAGCCATCCATCACCATTTGGGTGATTGCAGTTGGATGACACTGCCTGGGCATAGGGCTGATCTTGCTTGCACTGATGCTAGCCACTGTCATGCACTTGCATGCACATATACATATAGCTAGCTACACCTACACCATGTTAAAAGTATTTCGTGGTCATGTCTTTCCTTAGCCAATAAGGCAGTGCCAAAGCCAAGCAAGCTTTCTGCGCAATAGCTTACTTTGCAATAGAGAAATGGCTTTCAGCAGCCCAGAACGCTGACTGCTAAAGTACCCAAATAGCGAAACAAAAAGACCCACGTACCGATAGCCAGAGCAGCTGCCTCGCACCAGATAATAACAGTGAACTTCTGCGCAAGTGCACATCGCGCCTGGGAGACCCAAACTGAGGAGTGTCTAAGAGACGGCTGGCTGCGAGACACATGCATGCACACTGCCAGAGTGGGCATGTTTGTGGTTACATCCAATCAAATACCCATTTTTAATACCATGCATGAGCGAATACACAGACTGGAACAGATTAAATATATGTAGGTTTGTCACATCCTGGATGATAGTACTCTCATGTATGTCACATAGGCAAATACATTGTTATAATGATGTATGGTAAATTTCAAGATTTATGACATCATCATGTGTACATGTCTTTAACCTTGCAGAAAAGCTGGCAAGATTGTGTGAATGCCTGAAAGATGTCAAAATCCTGCGCATCTATAGCCGTACTGGTGAACAGGTGGGCAGAACTGGTCCCAGGAACATCCCGGGTCTACACAAGTCCTTAAAGGCAGAAGGATGTCCACAACACTTGGAGCCCCACACATTGCACTACAAGGTGTTGAACGGCCCTTCTGGGGATGCTATTCGGAAGTTTGAAGAAAAATTTGAGCTTCTTGCAAAGAAAAAGAAGTTGCCTAGCAAGGACATGGCTGATGCTTACAGGAAATGTAAAAGTGCAGCTGAAAAGAATGTCTTTGAGGAGGGATATGACATTATCCTATGCACCTGCAATGAAGCTGCTGGAGTACGCATTGAAAGGCATTTCAATGTAGCTGAATGCATCATTGATGAGTGTGGCATGGCCATGGAGCCAGAAAGCATGGCTGTCATCCGACATGCCCACCAGGTGGTCCTCATTGGGGACCACAAGCAACTGCAGCCTGTTCTCCAGAACAGGTCAGTACTAGTACTGTTTAATTTTAATACTATTGCATGGTGTTGTGATCAATCTGTGTATTTGTATGAACATGCTGTAACCTGATTTATATGGGTTCTTCATCCACTACATATGTGTGTTTACATTGTGTTTGTGCAATATGTGAATAGACTGGCAGAGGACAATGGACTGGGGAGGTCCTTGTTCGAGCGTTACGCTGACATGTGCGAGAGAAAGGGAGTGAAGAAGGATGGATCAGGGTGTTTCATTCAACTGAAGGAGCAGTACAGAATGGTGTGTGTTTGTGTACCATTTCCATTATACAAATTCCTTGGAACTGATTGAGTCTGCTTGGGTGGTGGTGTTGACAGGCATACTCTAACAAAGGCTGAGCTCCATTTTCACCCCAACACGCACCACAGTGAAACTAATTGTTGATCAAAGCATTAGCTAGTGCAAGGCTACCATTTGTTCCAACTCAACAAGCTGCATAGTAATTAAAAATAATCGCTATCTGCTTACTTCTTCCAATCTATTATATATGCAGCATCATCAAGTGTGCCAGTTTCCATCCAAACACTTCTATGATGACTCTCTTGAGAGTGCCATGGTCACAAAAGAGGAATTCAGACAGTTTTGTTCAGATTTCCCAAAGATGGACTCCTTTTGGCCATGTGGCAAAGACAAGCCAATAGTGTTTTACGGCGTCGAAGGGAGTGAGTCTTCTCCTACCTCCACTGAGAAAGTTCGTCTTCAGTCTATATGTAATGAACAAGAGGCAATGAAGATTGTGAGTTTTTGTTTCATGTAACAATCTTGTAAATAAGGCCCTAGGCTATGGCTAGGCAACTGCCTGGCCGGTGCAGATACCAGGACACCCAACTCAAACAGTAAACTGTTGTGAGTTGACAGTTGCAAATGAGAACAAGTTTTCATTTGCAGGCAGATCCACCCTATGGGTACCTCCTACTGGGTCAGGAGGGTATTAAATGTGTTGAATGGGGTACTGAAGCCGTTGTTACAACGGCTTTGGTTGCAGGACCCATCACTTGTCCCCAACACTTAGTAGACGCATCTGTCACCAGGATGTATCTCAATAGAATGGCGGTGTGACACATGGGCGAAGGAGGCCTTGGCCACCGGAATGCGATAGTGTAGTATTATGGCTAGGTAGGGTATCCATGTTACAGTTTGTTTACACTTGTCATTAATTTGCAAGTCCAGCAAAACAGATTCACTGTGAAACAACTTACGCTGTATTGTAACATATATTGCGGGGGATTGTATGGACCTTACACAAGGGCTGATGTGAATACTTTATTAAATCAGCAACTTCGTCTTATCTAATAGCGAGTCTGCTTTTGCTCCAATTGTTTGTGCATCACCAGTAGTTGTACATGGCAGGGAGTTTGTCGGGTGGAATGCAATAATGAACCCCTCTGTACAAGTCACACATGGACATTGTACCAGACTCCTTCCCCAAAGAGACTGGTCTGGTTATGTGAGACTATAGCCAATTAAGCTCAATTATGACTAATGATCATCTGCATGAATTTTCTGCATGAATGCAAAAGTGTAGAATGGGATGGGATGCAGGAATTCATATACCATGCCAAGCATGCCTGGGGATGTGTCTGTGGGATATACACACACCTGTGTACTTCACATAATGATACGCAAGTGAATGCATGCACAAAGATGATGATACAGGTATAAATATACAATGAACCAATGAAACATGGTTCTTCAATATAGTAATAAAATTACACATGAATTAAATCGATCACAACTACAGATGTGGGCCCGACTCGCTGTCATGTGACACGTTGAAGCAGAAGCCCGCCAAAGGCAGGCACCCTGCTAGTAATTGCATAATTCACATGTCACGTGCAAAGTAATTTTGTGATCCGGATAATCGAGGATCTGGATAATCGAGGTTCAGATAACCGAGGATTCACTGTAGGTTAAGCACTGTTATGGTATGCCTCATTTCCAGGTGGAAATCCTTCTTAAATTGGTTAAAGTTCGCAACCTCAGAGGAAAGTGTGTGACAGTGCTAACTCCATACAGTGCTCAAGTGGAGTGCATCAAGGCTAGGTTAGAGCATGAGTGCTCTGTCCAGACGATGGTGAACAAGGACAGTCGCACTGCATTGAGACTGAAAGATGTCAAAGTTCAGACCATTAATGACAGTCAAGGTTAGTTCCCATGCATACAAATGCAGACTGACTCGTAATGTTCACATTGCCAAGATTGTTTTGTATTTGGAAAACTGAATAATTGTATAGACGCGGCCGCTGCATAGTTGTACTGCTTACCATCCAAAATTATTCATTATTATGACTTGATGCACAGTGAGAATGTCATTTCTTTCATCTGTATAGCTCCCTACTCCTATTATATACCCTATTCATTTCACTCTTCCCTCCCTACATGGCCTCTTCTTCCCTATCTCATACACTGTACCCTGACAAGCAAATATCAACCTATATTTATGTTCTCTCCTTCAACAACATACAGGGAGTGAGTTCCCCTTGGTAATCCTCTCTCTTGTTCGGTCAATGCCCCGGGCAAACTTTGAGCCAGAGCTAGTCCGAGGGGACCGAAGCTGGCTCAATGAACACCTTGGGTTTGTCACCAACCCCCACCAAATCTGTGTGGGAATCACTCGGAGCAAGTTTGGGCTCATCATTGTTGGTAGGTTGTGAATTATGTCATATACAACATGACAATTTAGGTCTGTGACCTGTATGTTATCACAGTAACGTTCTCTGTGGTCCATGGGCTTACCTCCACAGCTCTGCATAGTGATAGCATTCAAATTCGATACTACAGTGTCTGTGTAGCTTTAAATTGCATACCGTACTATGTGCATATAGCGTAGCTACGTTCTAAAAGTGTAACAGCTGCACATGCATTGCCCGAGTTAAATAAGATGGAATGCTGAAACTCTGCAATTCAAACACCCCTTGATTTTAATATCTGAATCAGTAGGAGATGATAAAGTTGTCAATATTGACCATGTCAAAGGTTAGCAAGGAACATCATACTGCATTCAGCTTCGACTTTGCATGACTTTGGGTGAGTCCGTAAAGCAGGGAAAAGGAAGCAAAATACCTCCATCCATCAAGCTGCAGCCAATGCACGCAAGCTATCAACATAAACCAGTCTGTAGCAGAGCAATGAACCACGCACGCGACCAGCCCAGGCCATGGCAACAGAAGATATAAGAGTCACAGACCTCTTAGTGTATGCGTCGTTTCACACACTAAGATGTCTATAACTATTACATCAAGTCCATATATATTGCAGCTTGAAGATTGGTACCATGACTGTGCCGTCATTCACACCGTTCTATCTATTCTACTCTACAGGCAACCACCACCTTCTTAGTTGTGATGTCACTTGGAACGAGCTCATCCAAGAGTACAAGAGGAATATGTGTCTTCGTTGAAGGACAAATATGGCATTACTGTATGTACTTACAACTTAACCCTTTACAGCCAAACTTCTCAAAGTACCTATATGATAACTACCTAGCTAGATGGCATGACTATAATACACATTAACTACTGAGTTGTTTGCATGTGGCTGTACCTGTTGCTATATTATTGTGGTAAAGCTCCTTTATTATTAGTTTAATTTTGTAGATATTTTAATATAATTATTGCATTATTGTATCCTATACGATCAAAGTGTTGTCTTTGTAAGGTAGTATAGTAATTGTGTACAATTATACAAATTTAGTGAACACATGCATTAATTTTGGTTTGGACAAGTTAATGTGAATACTATGCAAGCAGAGGCAGTACGTCCGACATTATAATGGATGTGAATCATGGTCCTAATTAAAGGAAGGCCTATATACTATAGGGAAAGTCTAAGCTAAGCTATACTACAAGCAATGCAGAAAGATAAGGATGTATATTGAGGAAGATTACAGAATTAGTCCTGCGCAGATGTGTGCATGTGACCATGGCCAGTATGTACTATATCAGGAATGAGACTGCATGTGCTCGTGAGGAAGAGTATGAGACTTTATATGTGAAACTGGCTAGTGCTAAGGAAGGTGCAGAGGATGGATACGTACTGAAAGGAAGAGGTGGAGGGAAGGAAGAGGAATTCTGATACCTGATTGAGCAACTGACTCTGCATGGTGCATGTATCTAAGCAAGAAATACATAATATACGTAGGTAAAATGCTTGGTGGTGATCATGAAGGCACTACACTATAGTCAAACATGTTAATTTTCTGATATTACAGACACTTTAGTCCAGTCTAGGGTCATTGTCAGTTTACCACTAATTACTTAGATTGCACGTAGACATTTGAGAATTTTGACGATGCAGACTTAACTTCACAGAAATATACAGCAAGCAATTTACAACCAAGGTAGAATGAATGACATTGGGTGTCATCTAAGGGAGTGTGATTTTCATAATTATGTATGCATAATTTTACATGTGTGGAAAGACAGATTAAGTCTGGGTGGTTCATGGTAGTGGTAGTGAGGCATAACAAGTAGATAACATGTACATTGATGGAAATGGGCCCCTCTACAGTTCATCTGGTGCCACTCTGTTCTGTCAGTGTACATGTATTATTCACTAGTATACCTATAGCCATTGGATCATGCCTGACCCTCCCCCCATCCACACATGCACACACACTCACTGACTCTGTAGCTACCTGCATTGCACCCCCTACTGGCTAATTGCCCCCTTCAGTCAGTCTGTGCACTGCAATGACGTGCTACTAAAATAAACTGGTATAGTTTTATTCATGACACCTAATAGACTGCGCAGCTTCGCATCAAATTCTCTCTGTGTGTGTGTGTGTGCGTGCGTGCGCGTGTGTGTGTGTGCGTGCGTGCATGCGTGCGTGTGTGTGTGTGTGTGTGTGTGTGTGTGTGTGTGTGTGTGTGTGTGTGTGTGTGTGTGTGTGTGTGTGTGTGCATATGTATGTGTATGCACGTGCATATGTGTGTGTGCGTTGCATGTGTGTTGTGTGTATGTGTGTGCATGAGAGAGAGTATTGAATCCATATGCATTTGTGCTCTTTGAGTGTGTGTGTTGTGGTCTGAGTGTGAGAGAGAGCAAGAGACAGCAGGTGTACTTGATTGTGTTTATGGCAACTCTGAGTATGTGCAAACTATGTATCAGGTACGTATGTTAATGTGTGGCTTAGTTGTGTGCATGTGTGTCAATTATATACTCTTCCACTACATGTCACCCATCTGCTCTCCCACACAATATTCAGGGAGTGAGTTCCCACTGGTAACCCTCTCCCTTGTATGCTCCATGCCCCGTGCAAACTTTGAGCCAGAGCTATAGTCCGAGAAGACCGAAGTTGGCTCAATGAGCACCTTGGTTTTGTCACCAATCCACACCAGATCTGTGTGAGCATCACTCGGAGCAAGTTTGGCCTCATCACTGTTGGTGAGTCGTGCATTATGCTATATGGGACATGAAGATTAGGTCTGTGACCTGTAACATTCTCTGTGGGCCATGTGCCAAGTTTGGCCTCATCATTGTTGGTGAGTTACATACGCATGTGGACATCCATGTAGCATCTTAAAACTGCAACTGCATGCAATAAATTAAAACTGCAGCAATTAAAGCTAGCTGGCTTGACAATATTTTTACTAGTACTAGTTCTTAACTATGCATTGACTAACAGCACTGCTTGAAATGGTTCCTAATTTCTAATAACTCCACTACAGGCAACCACTTCCCATGAGCGGTGATGGCACTTGGAACAAACTCATCCAAGAGTACCAAAGGAATAGATGCATGTGATACAGTCATTGAGGAAATCATAGCCATAGCCTTGTCTATACATACACCTTACCTGTAATAGTTAATATTAGATATAGTGTGTATAATACTAGTACTGCAGCTACTGGTTAACATTAACAACTTTCGCAGAGACATTATATGATATACCACCCATAGTTTTCATTCAGTTTGTATTCCATTGCATGCACTAATCAGACAGCTATGTAGGGATGGTGTGGAGTGTATTTTGCACAGCATTTTATGCATCTGAGCATGGAACATGTCACAGCTTCATACATTGTGCAAGGGCCACATGTCATGTTTTCTGGTATCAGACACTTTAGTCCAATCTCGGGCCATCATCAGTTTTCCACCATATTATATACCCTCACTGTTCTAGACACTTTGAATTTTTAAAACGCACACTTAACTTTGCAGAAATGAACACCATGGCAAGTAATATACAATCAAGGTAGAATGAATGACACTGGGTGTCTTGTAATTATAAGAGAGTACAATGTGCATAATTATGCATGTGTGTGGAAAGACAGATTGTCATGAGTCTAGGTGGTCCGCATGGTGGTGACAGTGAGGCATATGCATGACAAGTATATAGATATTAGTGATGAATGTGGGACCTTGTAGAGTTCATCCAATGCCCCTCTCTTCTGTCAGTGTGTAGTGTATTATTGACTAGTATTCCCATAACCAGCTGGTGATGCCTGCATGTCCCCCCACCCCCTCCCACCCATTCCTCTCATGCACACACACTCCCTGACTCTGTGGTCAACCTCATTGTAGTCAACTGCTGACTAATTACGTACCACCTTGAGTCAGTCTGCGCACTTTACGCATATTACATAACAATGATATACTGATATATTTTATTCATTGCATTGCACTTGACCACAGGCTTCCACGCGCGTTAACAGTAGGAAATCGTTCCCCTTTGGTGCCCATTCCAATCCTAACAGCCGTGCACACACGCTACCAACTCTCGCGGTTTGGGGGACAGTGGAAGGATCGAGAGCCTTAAGTTTAGTGCCATCATGAGTACAACATTAGCCGTAAGTCGATGTGTAGCTACACTCGTTGCCCGTGGTCACAACCGCAATAGTCCAGTGATCACTAAGTCGGTATCTTCACTCATGAATTGTTCATCTCTCCCGTCGTCCAGGAAGATGTTGGCGAATTCTTCTACTACGCCTGTTGCTGTTTCCTGTCCCCTTGCTGCCTTTGCCGCTGCGGTGGGAGATGCGCCAAGTACTGTCAGTGCTGCCCCTGCTGCTGGTACCACAACCGCAAGCAACCCGATGACGAATCGAAACGGCTCTTGCCTTCGGGCGAACTCAATGGCTCTCCTCGGCGAACCCCTGAGCTGGTGGGTATTCGGTAGCATAACTAGACTTGTAGAATGTGGAAGGGAACAGTAGAGGGAGAGAGTGGGGGGAAGGGGAGGCGGGAGGTACGGATGCGCTTTGTCTGTCAGAAGGGGTGTAAGCAAAGAGGGAGATTGTACTATTATGCCCACTGCAGCAGTTTCAAGATTCCCTGCACTAAACGTAGCATCACATCTGGTTTCAGTCCTAGCTGTGACCCTATACACTGTGAAAAAGGGATAGTTGTTGTCTTCGACACTGTACGTGTACGTGCATGTGCAGCACTTGTGCTTAAATTAGCAGTAAATACTACACATACTAGCAGGCAGTAGGCTCATGGCTTATATGCACATACTAATTTCATTGTGTCACTTTGATTAATACATGTATATTGCATAGATAGTTGTGCAATACTGTTCAATGTGTGAATCGATCAGTTGATGATCAATGTATGCGTTGTACATTCTGCTGATCAGGACTAGCTGGTGTGTATCTTTAGTACAGAATATATCACGCATGTACACTTGCTTAGAATGGCACCACTGACAGTCAGGCACACTGTACGTAGTATCACACATTCCACACACTGATTCTGATCAAAGCAGTCAGCTAGCTTTACGTTATACCAGAATATAGAGTGATGTTAATGCAATGTGCAAGTTGGCTGGCAAATTGCACTCAGCATAGGAAAACACACACATGCTAATACACACAGTCGCTCATGCACGCCCATGCATGCATCCAGTATACACGCACACACACATTCACACATGCACACACACACACACACACACACACACACACACACACACACACACACACACACACACACACACACACACACACACACACACACACACACACACACACACACACACACACACACACACACACACACATACACACACACACACAGATACATCAGGGCGATATATAATTGTAAGAGCTACAGAAACACTCAAAATACTATATATTACACTCAAGCACTAACTGTTTTCCTAACTCGTTATGGGTGCACTGTCACAGCCCATTCCCTCTTGTGTGCATGCTGTGTAAGGTCAACACATGTCAAGGAATTGCGTGTGGTAGAGCATGAAGTGTTATCTGACCATGTACCATGCAGTGACAGGCACTGTGTGGTGTGAAAGTTTGGAAGTCTTACAGTAGTCACTCTGTTCACACTGTTCAGATAACTAGAACTGGTATGGTATTCATACTGTGCAACATGCATAGCATTCATGCATGGTTGTTGTCCAGGGGGCACGCAGGGTTATGAACAGTTGAATGACATGTCATTCAACTCTATATAACCCAGTATATGTTTCTGTCATTTATATACTGTTAGTATAGTAATAATTATACTGTTTTACCATAAGCCTAATGCCTGCTAACCATGTGAATAACAGAAAACTAGCAATGATTTGTGCACTGTTGTCAGTTAACCATGACTGTGTCCTCTCCAGGTGAGATCAAGTTATCGCTCCCATGAAGCTACTCCAGAAACGCTGAGTATGAATGGCCACGCCGAGTCGGAAGAAGTGGTCACAGAGCAACCACAAGCAGAACGGGTACAGCTGTGTGTGTGTGTTTCCATTGTGGCCCTGTTCAGCTTAGACATGTCAAGTTTGTGTACACAATATTGTGCTATTGGAAAGGGAGGGTAAATTCCTGTATGACTTGTGGTATATATGGTATGCGCTCACCTCCCACACGTAACACAATCCTGTGTTCACACATTGCTGTAGACACACACAGTTGTACAGTGTGCACTCAGACCTATTTGTATACCCATTATATACAAACACACTACTATTGTCTCCGACACTACATATACACCACCACAATACAAGTGTGTGAGCTACTCCATTGCAGACTATACATACTGATTACCTAGCTAGCTATAGCTAGCAATGTCAGGCACGCATAGCTTCCTTTGTAGCAGTGTAAGATGAAAGGTATGTTGTATGACTGCTTACAGACACACAGACAGCTGCCACTGATGAGCTCACCGTACCACACACACACACACACACACACACACACACACACACACACACACACACACACACACACACACACACACACACACACACACACACACACACACACACACACAGTGACATGTGCTCAATGTGCTCTGCATGCAATCTCAATGCAATGGTTTTAATGGAAGATGATTGGATGATGTATACAGTAAAAACACAAATTCTGTATGTGTTTTGTGTAATATTGCCCAGTTTAAGCTATAGTTAGGATGCTCATATTACCTAGCTCACATTTCAAAGCCAGCTATATGATTGAGAAATCTTACAAATCAGGTCAAACTGGTTGTCAAAGTGAGCAGTGGGTTTGAAGAAGCCCAAGTGCTGTCACTGCAATCTTGCCTCAAATATGTAGCTGTGGACTGTTATCTGTGATTCCTGTATCACCCAAGAATATAGCAAACACATAACATCATGCACAGATGTGGTCTCGCCTGATACGTCTTCCAACAACCAGATGTCAGGATAATAGCCTTACTTAGCCAACCACTATTCTGGCCTCCATTATTATATGTTGTCATGGAGGGGAGAAAGCAGTTGGCTACACAAGACTAGGAGGCTCTTCTTAGCTGGGTGCATTGATTCAGAGCTGGTCAACTTGGAATGGTTAATTATAATGTGCATGAATACCTTTGTAATCCTGCAACACCCACTCCTAGGGATACAGCCAGTGTTTAGTGAAGCCTGTCTAAGACAACCACCTATGGGCCAGCTCTAACTGACCTTTACAGAGAGGTGGCTGCTCTACAGAGGTAGCTATACAGATTGCAATGCTTTAGCGCTATTTGAGGCCAGGGAGGCTGGCTGTTTTAGAGAGGTGGCTGCCTAACTCAGTGACCACCTTAGACAGGCTCCACTGTATCAGACAGCATAGTAGTACTGTCTATGTATATAGGGATGGTGGTGGTTGTTTGTGTGCGGCAATGCAAATGAAACGTAGCGCTATTACTGAACAGCAGTAAGAAGTGGCAAAAGAACCCACCTATGAGAAGGAAGGCGCGGCACAGTATGCAGAGCTGACCTTACTTCTGTGTGATAGCACGCTGTCGTGTAGAAAACATTGTGAGTTGAGATTTGTGCGTACACTGCCCTCAATCAATCCGCATGTGTCCTTCCCAGGTGACAAGTCCAAATGGTCTCACTGAGTCTGAAGAAGCAGTCGAACGGCAGGTACAGGTGGTGTGTGTTGTTGTGTGGTGACCATGTTCATCTTAGACTTGTCAGGTTTTAATGCTATGGACCCATTTATGTCTATGATTGCCTAGTTATTTATTTCATGTGCAAGAGAATCACCACAGAAATGAGGGTTATCAAAGTGTTGAGTTACTCAATGCTTTCAATTTTGTAAGCTATTTATTACAATAGTTTGTATACTTTTAGCAAATCTAATTATAAGTATTACATCAAATGAAATGCTTGAGCTAACAAATTCTTCTTTATTAAACCTGTTAAGAAGATGATGCAGAATGTAGAGCATATAGCTATGCCACCCTAGATGAAATGCATAGTGTAAGTGCAGCCCATGACACTTTTCTCTTACCTGTACACCATGCTGGCTTTGGGTGCACTGCCATCTTCAATACATGCCTATAAATAAGCATATTCATGGCCTACAAGTATTCCTTACTGCTGGCGTTTGGCTAAATTCAATGAAGCGCACTAATGCATACATGAGCAAACGTAGTAGTAGCCATTTTTATTGGTTGTATTCTTAGATGTACAGTACTTCATGAGCGTGAAATCTGCTATGCAAGCTGTCTGTGTGGGCCTTATTGTTTCTATTGTATTCAGTACCATACACATGCATGTACATAAGTATTGCTACATGCTAACTGATACAGTCATAGACAGTATGATATTTGAACTATTCCAGTTGCATGCACTAGTACACGTATGTGCTGCACTGTACACCTACAGCTGGAAGAGGAGGTTGTACGTCGACTGTCAGAAGAATCACAGACAGCTGCTCTATCCTTTGTTGAAAAGGAAACAGAAGCACACCGTATGTACACTACATGTCCATACATATAATACATATGTCTGTTTAATTTTCGCATTCTGTAGCATTTTGTGACATGCATAGACAGGATTTGTCTCTCTTTCTCTTCCCTTCAGAATACAGCGCAACCTTGTCCTGGGGCAACGATGAAGACTCGAATGACGAGGCTGATCCTCCAGCACCAGATCCTCCAGCACCGGATCCTCCTGTGAGTTAGAGAAAGTAAAAACCCTCAAGTAAACACATCACACCAAATCTGAATCTGGGGCTATCATTTATGTTAGTAGTATTGTCTTGGTTTGCGTGCTTTCCCGATCTTTCTCTTTATTCACTTTTACTTATTCGTCCCTCTCACTATCCTCTCACCCACCACCCCTACCGTCTCCCATTCATTCTCTTTTCCAACCTCTATTAACCTACCCACTTTTCCCTCCCCCTCTCTACCCCTCCCCTCCTCTTTCCACCCTCTCCCCTCCTCTCCCCCTCACCATTGTGTAGAAAACAGAAAGAAAGATCAGCAAGCGACAGGCTCTTTTGGTGGAGCCATCAGTTGCAGAAGCGCAATCATTTTCTCCAACTGTGACAGTGAGCACTTGCTTGCCATTTACATTAAAAATGTGCAAAAAGCAAATCAACCCCTGTTACTAAGAGAACCTCTCTGGCTACAATTGTCTGTAAATCCACTAACACACAGATCTCCCTCTCTTGCAATTGTGGTATGTGTATTATATAGTCCATCCCGTTTGTCAACTTGTTATATTGCATAACTGTACAATCGCATGGAATCATGTGATTGCACAATATTGAGCTCTTAGAATATGGGCTGTATGAGAGACTCCATGTTGTAGAGCTATAACATATACTTAGAATGATTGGACCTATAAACTATATAGCCTCATACCCAATCCTGATTTCAATTTTCACTTTGCCCACTGGCAGGCAGATATTATGGACCTGTGAACTGCTAAATGAAAAGTTTATAGTAATCTGTAGTTGGTGGCATGTGACTTTTGAAATCACATGCACAATATGTTCTGTCTTGTCTGTTTGCACACTGACACTTGCGATGCATAGTAGGTCTTTGCAAGCAGTCCAACTGTCTGAGGACTAGCTGTAGTGCTTAAGTGTGCATGAAATGACTAATATCACGCTGAATGACACCCGAAGTGTGCTATACATTACAAGCTTTTATGTTCAATGTACTGTATACTTCACTATATAATTATACAAGGACCACTGTAATACGACACTTGGACTTTGCTTGATAATGAAATGGCACTTTGTACTTAACACAACATATGCTGTTCTTTGCTGCCTTTCATCTGTTCTTTTATGCAGGAAGAACCAAGTGAAGATGAGAGGATAGTCCTCTTTGAGTGGAGGAAACCTGCAAATGATGTTCAGTTGGTAGGAAGTTTCAATGACTGGACTCCGGAGAGAATGACAAAAAGGTTGGCACAAGACAAATTACATTCAGTGTGCTAGTGCCAGTGTGTGGACAGGGAATTCTAGCTGTTTATCTCACTGAATGTAGCCCATTATGAGCAAATTCTTTGCCTCAGTCTGTGACCTCATGTCTGGTGATGTGTACATGTAGCTCTGAAGGTCCATTTTACTACCAAAAGTGGTTGAAAGTTGGCCGGTATGAGTACAAGTTTGTGGTGAATGGAAAATGGTCATACGATGAAACACAAGTGAGCTCACCACCCAGTGTAGACACTAATGTGGACCAATATTTTGTTACTCTCCTATGCATCATCTTCCACCTTGTTCTCACTCACTCCTATCCCATCCTCTTATATACTCCTCTGTGTCCCTCATTCTGTCCCTTTCTTCCACCCCTCCTTCCACTCTCCATTAAAAATGTCAATGTCCCTTCATATGCGTCCCTGACGTTGCCTTCCACTCTGACTTCTTACTCCTGCCTCTTCTCCTGCATGGTTTCTAAATCTAGCCCTTTCAAGCTGACAAGAAGGGCAAGTTCAACAA
>OZ025878.1:5412011-5437011 GCA_964019415.1 Ianthella basta
AGGAAGTGTCAGACATCCTATCACATGCATGCAGTGCAGCAGTATGGTACATACTATAAGCATAACTGTCAGAAGCACCTATGTATGTATCAATGGATCAGGGATGTAAGGAGTAACACTGTCATGCAGTCTACGGAAATGTTACGTTGAGTTTTAGTTGAATGATGGTACTACAAAAATGACAAGAAGGTACAGACTGGCAGGTGCTCTTGGTCCATCCCACTGAACTCTAGTCTGGCCCGCTAGACCTAACTACTCATTATTGCATAAAGTGGAAGTCTTTCTTCAGCCCCTGAGCGATAATGAGAAGTTGGGTCTAGCAGACTAGACTAACTGAACACAATGTGTGCTGGAGTCACACTAGTCAAGCGAGCTAGCCCCCACTCCACCCCTGGGCACAAGCGCCTGGAGGTGGAGTGGGGCTAGCTCGCTAGACTAGAGTCACATACAAACATATGGCCTCACTATGAATCCAATGAAATGAGGGAGTATATGTGTGCTAGGTGAGGGAGTAGACAGTAGGAAAGATAAAGGGAAGCCAAAGGGGGTAGCTGTGTGGTGTGGCATGCTATCGGGAGAAGAGGAATGAGGAGAGACCTTAGTAAGACAGATTGCAATAAGATGATAATCTTACACCTGTGCACTTGTATGACTGCTATACAGCTGGAAACTTATTATGGCTGATCAGTGGGAATACAACTGGCTGCAGCTAAGTGTTTTGTGTATGGAACTGTGTGTGTGTGTGTGTGTGTGTGTGTGTGTGTGTGTGTGTGTGTGTGTGTGTGTGTGTGTGTGTGTGTGTGTGTGTGTGTGTGTGTGTGTGTGTGTGTGTGTGTGTGTGTGTATGCATGTGTGTGTGTGTGTGTGTGTGTGTGTGTGTGTGTGTGTGTGTGTGTGTGTGTGTGTGTGTGTGTGTGTGTGTGTGTGTGTGTGTGTGTGTGTGTGTGTGTGTGTGTGTGTGTGTGTGTGTGTGTGTGTGTGTGTGTGTGTGTGTCTGTCTGTCTGTGTGTGCGTGTCTGTTTGCAGGGACTGCCAGGGAGAAAACCCACATGATGCAGGTATACCCAAGGGAGCACATTGGAACTTGAACAGCTTGTGATTACCATTAAACCAATAGGTGTTAATTCCATGGCAATAGTCTAGCTGTATGGCACAGAAGAGGGTGTTCCCTTGTAGTGGTCACACAAGGGCAGCTAATAGGCTCCTGAGGCATGCAAACAGTTATAGAAGTTATACACCTGACTTGACATAACATGCAGTAGCTTCTCCTATGGATGGTGTACCTTGTACATGCAGGTACAAGGAACTAGGCACCATAGGTGTCACCCTTCAACACTACATATAAGCTGATTGCCTGAGGCGGCCTTAGGACAAAGGCTCAAGGCCTGCAGATGGACTGGTAGTGTACAAAGTGTGAGCAGAGAGCACACTTAACGCAGTGAGTGCTTGGACATCAGACATACGCAAACCTAGCTACTAATTGACAGACTATGTTATGTATACCAGTGGTTGCGAGTGCCTACGCTCCACACTCTGTTCGTATCGTACAATATGACAACAAAACAAAACATACTGTACATACCACTTACCTGCCTACGTAGCACCGGAGCACCGACAACACAAATCATACAGCGGCAATCAACGCTGGCCCATAGCTCACCTGTAGGTACACTAGGCTACCATCCGTCTCGGAGCAGACTGCATCGAATTTCTCCGCAGGCGGTAGAACGGCCGCTCCTACGGCGTATCTCTTCCTCCGCTCCGGCCGCAGCCAATAGAGTAGCAGGAACAGGAGCGAAACGGGTAAAATCACATCCAACCATCTCTTTACGCAGTGATAGAGTCTTGCCCTCCATCCGAAAGGGATAAGGCCTTGAAGGAACCCTCCTTCGTCTAAGAGGTGTGGCTGCGGCAACTCCACGACCTCCATGTTGTTGCTATGCAAAGTCATGTGTCGTCATGGGATGCATTTAAATTATACCACTTTAATGGGACAATGTATTATAGCTGGGTAATATAGGAGGTATCCAGTGGGACCACACTAGCTATTGCATATACTTCTAACCTTACTGTAAGCTATAACTAATGCCCTGCATGCAATTAATCATCACTCTCTGATTCTATGATCACCATGCATGACTATAAGTATACCTTAATTGGGCAATGCTCCTCCTTGCTGCACTACTCAAGTGGTGCATGTGTACATGTAGTGCTGGGTATGATGAGAACTTGAGCTTGACATATGTGGGCACACTGGTCATATAGCAATATCTGTATGATGTCATCATGTTACTGCATGGCAGGGGCCCTCTCTTCATTAGAGAATGTGGATGTCATCTACAAATGCAGACTGGAGAACCAGTCGCACCACTACATACATACGTACCTGAAGATTGCTATGGCCATGCAGTTTAAAGCTAGGGCAACAAATATAGCCACATGCCATGCATGTGGAGATGGACTCCATAAGAACTACTGACCGACCAATAATGCAACTAAAGCTTATTTCTACCCTAAGATGACTGATTGTTGTTGCATGTATACATTGTTTGCACACACATACACACTTATGTATGTATACAACACTCCCACATCTATTTATACAAACTATGATCATAATTATATATATTTGATATAATCATCAATGGAAATGTTGTAAGCGAATAGTTTGTGGGCAATACGTAGCAGATTATTCAACAACTGAATGCAGGATGTTTCGGCCCGAAGGCCTTTGACAGCTGCGTACAAAACTGAGAATGTACAGTGTGAGACTATTCACTTACATTGAACAACGTAGCAATGAGCCTCTTCTTCTACATTAATGGAAATGTTATATACACATGCACACTCGTATATATATTTTCAGATACCCAACTGTGCAAAGTTAATGCATTCTTGCACAAATACATAATTTACAGACCTCAATTTCTCCACGAGATATTTGGGCACAGGCACTCCTTCAGATCCCTCATGACCAGTAGCACATGCAAATGCTTAATTTGGCAGGCCAGCCACAGATCAAAGGATGGACCTACCAATTACGTATGTATCACAACCATGCCTGTGCCCTGCTTGTCTCAATATCACACATGAATGCTAGAGGACACTGACCACTCATGATCATCTATATCCATATGCATACAAGATTGAACTCATGAATATACTAGGCAGATGATAATCATCGTGGGGGCGAGCCTGAGTGAGTTTGTAGATTCACTTTTGTGTGTATAATCACTGTAGAGGCGTTAACTGGCTGACACATATGGCATTGAGGCAACGCAGCCAGCAGGAGAGTCCCACTCATGCATACTTAAATGTATACGTGGCAATAGATCTAGACTGATGCACGCATTATAATGGGTCCAATGGACATACGCACGCAGCTGTAAATATGAGTGCAACACAATGGTCATAATTATAAATATTAACAGGTTAATCTTCCGCAAAGAATACATTATATGACTCCGAATTAAAAGACAATAAAGTATGTATAGCCTTAAACACCCGCAAGACGGTTCACAAATGCCACAATGTTGTCCTTTTCCTGCACCCCTACGAACTTCTCTTGTATCTGGCCCTCCTTTACAGCCATCACTGTTGGAACAGACTGGACCTAAATATGTACACACAAACATAAGTAATAACACAGATACAAGTATTAGTAGCTCCCAAAACCACCCTAGCATTCATGCCAATGATGAATGAATGTTGTGAAATGATTTGATACTATTCACTTGTAACATCTGGCAACATTTGATGCACTCTTCATATATTGCAGCTAAATAAACACATACACACATGCATGCACATGCACACACACACGTATACACAATACACACACATATACACACACACACGTACAAACCCATGCACACATGCAAACACACACACACACACACACACACACACACACACACACACACACACACACACACACACACACAAACACACGTATACACACATGCATGCACACACACACACACACACACACACACACACACACACACACACACACACACACACAACACACGTATACACACATGCATGCACACACACACACACACACACACACACACACACACACACACACACACACACACACACACACACACACACACTGCACATGGAGTGTATGAAGTAAGCATAATTAACGGCAGTGCCCCTTGAATGTTTGTGTATGTGTGAGTGTGTGAATGCAGCGTAGCAGTAGGGGTCTGTGGATGGCCTTCAAGGATGTTAGTGGGAGTCAATACTGGTGCCTTGGTTATAATAGGAATTCAAATGCAGTTTCAAATTCAATTCAATTTCAAATGTGGTCCAGACCTGTCTGGAACAAATTTTAGCAAAGTCTTGTAAAAAGGACTTTCCAGAAACAGGGGCTATCGCCCCCAACACAAAAGACCAGTAGCCTTCAGTCATTGCTCTGCACACTACTATTTGTCAGTAAAGGACTCGGACACAAACACATACAAATACACACACTATATACTATAATAATACTATATACACACACATAAAACAGAACACACATGCAGAGAATGAGTGAAGCAGGAAAGGAGGGCAGAGAGACCAAGATTTGGGAGTAAATGTCACCAAAATAATATACTCTTAATATTACTCTGCCACCTCTAAAAACCCATGAAGCTGCTCCTTTTTCCCTCATCCTCTTATTCCCTCCCCTCTCCCAACACTCTCTCGCTTTCTTCCCACCACCCTACCACTCTCCCTCACATTGTACTCCAGTGCCAAGTCTGGAAGTTCATCAATGTCCACTTTAGCCAAATCAACATTGCCTTTGGCTTTGCTTACCACTTCTTCCAACAGCGGAGTCAATATTTTACATGGATTGCACCACCTGCAAGAACGCAGCAAACACAGCACAAGTTAGACTCACATACATACTGGAAGACAATTTCTTGTTGACAACTAAGCATCTCAGTGAGTCACAGTGAGTCATAGTGAGTTATAGTGACAACAGGAGTCATAGTTTCCTGTTACCAATTCATAGGTTATACATGATGTACATAGTGTGTGTACACAAATGACAAATAGTGACTGACAGCAGCACCAGCTATGCACAGATAAAGCCCAAATTGACACAAATCAGGGACATGTTCAAAGGCGGGAGGGAATATGCTCCTTGCTTAAATCTGACTCTAATTCTTGAAACCGTCAAATAGCATGTTAAACTTCAAACAGACAATGAATGTTCCCTAACTACAACACATGTACACCATCCTGCACTGTTCATGCTCTTCTTCCTATCATATAACTGTTATGCATTTACTATGCACACATACGTACGTAGCAAAGAAGTCAACCACGACTGGATTCTTGCTGTCCAAGACCTTAGTAGCGAACTCCTTCTCATCTTTCACAAGGTAGGTATCCATGGGAGCAGAAGTGTAGTGGAACGTTCGTCGTCCAGTAGTAGCCCTCGTGGCTGCAAGGGGCGCGCGGGAGCGACACATGAATACACCAAGTCTAGCAGCCATTTTGTTCTGGATGATGGGGGAATCCCCATCCAACTGTTGCACAACAACGCGCCTCGTGTGTACAGCCTTCGCAGAACATGGATCAGTGTAGACTGCGATTTGGGCCATTCTAGAGAAGATGCCAACTAGCGCGGGTCGCGTTGCGTTGTACATCGGGCTCCCCCTGTCCGCTGCACTGGTCATCTGTGCCTATTGTTTTGTCAGGCGTTGCAGACGAACGGGCTCTGAGGAGCAACACTCCAGCACGGTGAATACTGTGTTGTGTGCACGTTGCAATAACACAAAGGCAGGGGAGATATATTTACTTGTTCCCTCATAGCTTGTTATAACTATATAGTTGTTTCTGGCATTAAATATATATCCAGCTCTTAGGTAAATACCTTACATGCTTACGTATACGTGCACGTGTTTAATTATAGATGTTGGAGCCCTTTTCGACCTCCCTGAGCCCCCCCCCCCCCATTGCATCAGTAGTGGTAACAGTAGAACAGTCTAGTTGGCTCCTAGCTGTGTGAGACTGATAGCCTTGTGTCCAGCCCCTGTTCTTCATGCATGGGCTTTATTGCACTGTCACCAGGAGAACTGCTCTTCATTATGTTACCAGTTGAGCACTAGGGATGGACACAAGACTACAGCCAGTGAGAACATTCAGTGATTTTGTGGATGGGTGTATATACGTACTGGGGTGACAGATGGTGACAGCATTAGAGATGTGGATTGTATGCACTGTCACACAGCCATTCCAAGGCTTATGTGCTCATAGTCTAGCCCGCTAGACCCTACTTCTCATTTTCACATGTGGGTAGAAGGGAACTTCTCTTCCACCCCTGTGCGATAATGAGAAGTTGGTTCTGCAGGCAAGACTGGTATAGCTGCCATGATGAGGGTGCCCCTTTCAATGTAAGCTTGTTTGTCTAAAGTACGTAAGTGTCATGCTTCCCAACCGCGACATGAGTTGGAGTTGCTTGCCCTACACTCAGCCTGATATGTGTACACCTGTCTATAGTGTTCCTTTTAACCCTTTTTATCCATCCGCCTTATACTTTAACCAGAAGTCACATGTGGTCGCCAAGGTTACAGAAGAGTTACAAATTCCCAGTGTGCATGTGGGCTATGTGATTGGTCGAGGTGGAGCCCACATTAAGAAGGTGCAGGAAGAGAATGAAGTGAAAGTGTGCTTCAGGGACGCAAGCGAAACGGACAAGGAGAAGAAAGAAGGAGAGGAGGAGGAAGAGAAGAACATGCGGACGGCCATCATCACTGGAACGCCAGATAATGTTGAGCGGGCAAAAGCGGCCATTTTGGAGCTGGTCGCTGAGAAGGAGTCGCAGCCTGATCCCCAGACCATGGTCATCACAGTGCCCACACGCATGGTTGGGCGCATCATTGGAAAACAGGGTAGCATGATTCGACAGCTTCAGAATGAGTCCAAAGCCCGCATCGTCGTGGAGCGAACAAGCAACCCGGACACTTTGCAGACACAGGTGTCCATCACTGGTCAACCGGATGACATTGACAGAGCTTGTTACCTGCTCAAAGAACTGCTGGAGCAGGTGGATCGTCGACCTCCTGCTGGTGCCATGGCCCCTCCCCCTCTATTCAGTGCCCCTCCCTTCAAGCCACACCTTCAGCCTGCAGTCCTTCCTGAAGGTATCAAGCCAGTTGATGTGTATGCAAGTGCAATTGATGATGATTGTAGCATCTGGGTACAGGTGAGGAGGGAGGGAGGGGAGGGATGGGGGGTAGAAAGAGGGAAGGGAGGGGAGGGATGGGGGTAGAAAGAGGGAAGGGAAGGGGAGGGAATGGAGTAGAAAGAGGGAAGGGCGATAGAATGGGGAAAGGAGGGGGAAGGATGGGGGTAGAAAGAGGGAAGGGAGGGGGAGGGAAGGGGGTAGAAAGAGGGAAGGGAGGGAGGGAGAGGGAAGGGGGTAGAAAGAGGGAAGGGAGGGGAGGGAAGGGCGATAGAATGGGGAAAGGAAGGGGAAGGATGGGGGTAGAAAGGGAAAAGAAGAGGTATTTCATGAGGCACATGATCCTTAGTAGAGGAATAACTGTGTGAGTGAAACGTCTGTGTTGTTGGGTAGCTAACGTGTTTAGTTTTTGCTACTTGGTATGCTTAAAGGCCACAGTCTCAGCAATGTATAACACTCTTGTGCAGCTTGCACTTGCGTAAGTTAGATTGTTTGACGTTTAGCATGGATAAGGACTATACCATAATGCTTCTAAAACACATGAATTGCTAAAGTAAATGTTCACTGTACACACACACAAGCTCCCTTAATGTGGTCCTTCGCATACAACAGTAATGATTGCTAGCTACGTACAGTAGTTGATAGAGAGCAGTCTGTTAATGCTAGTGTGTTGTAGCTGAGGCACTGCTCCTTCCACCTCCTCAGGTGGTGGGACCTGAGCTTGATGAGTTGAGTAAGATGGTGGAGGAGATGAGCCAGCTGTGTCCGCAGGAGGGGAGGCTGCTGAGACAGCCAGCCACAGGGGACTATTGTGCTGCCTGCTTTGAGGTAGACACATGCAAGCACACACACCACTTGACAGACACAGGCACACACACACACACACACACACACCACGCACGCACACACACACCATGCACGCACACACACACACACACACACACACACACACACACACACACACACGCACACGCACGCACTCCTACTCTGGTCATCGTGTCCTTAAGGACATTGGGAGAGATCTGGGCTACTGCCGTGAGGGCAGGTTAGGTTGATGGATGGCATTACAACATGCAGGATGATCACGCACGCACACATGCGCACACACACATACCACACCTGCATACGTGCACTTTTTACGTACACTTATATACACTCATGTATATGCACACCCTACGCACTGCTACGTGTACACACATGTACTCTCTCTGCTACAGATTGATGGGTGCTGGTACCGCGCCAGACTGCAGTCTCCTGGCCAGGGGGGTAGGTGGAATGTCTTGTTTGTGGACTACGGCGACGTTGGAACATGTCCTGCATCAGAACTGAAGGAGCTGAGGTAACACAACAAGCTGCAGCGGCCTTGAGATACTAGGAATGCTGTGCTATCATTGACCATACCTGTGATCCTTCGACAGTGTGTAGCTAACGCGATGGTCCTGTGTGTATATGTGTGTGTTTGTGCGATTGTTTACCACCATAACTGTAACCCCTCTGTTCTTGCAGGCAGGAGCACTGCCAGTTGAAGTGTCAGGCAGTCAAATGCCAACTGGCCCATATTACACCTGCTAAAGGTGAGTACATGCACACTACATGTGTAGCCTTGTACTGTAACTATGGCTGGGCAATTGTTGAACAATCACGTAGCAGTGAGAACAGATTGAATGACGTTCGCGGTCAATACGTCTTACATCTCAGTCTGTTCCCACTGCTACATGATTGCTCAACAATTGCCCAGACCTCCTTATGCCGTAGCTTTGAGCCTCCACCAAATTATTGATCCTTGTAGTAGTATGTCCAGTGTACCACTGTGGACACACCATCCCAGTGTACCACATCCTCCATTCATTATGTGCCCACAGATTCAGTGGGTGTGTGTTGGTGTGTGTGTGTGTGTGTGTGTGTGTGTGTGTGTGTGTGTGTGTGTGTGTGTGTGCTGTGGACTGTGCCAGAATATGTAATAATTTATAGTAAGTTAAGTAGTAAGTGTAATAATATTACATGTAAGTTGCAAAAGTTACCTTTTGCATCTTACATAATTGTCTATCTTTCAGCCATTAGTTATAAAAGTAGCAGTTTCTTTGAGTCTTGCGTTGAGCTAGTGTATACGTAGATGTAGTATAATCAATATTCGAGTAGCAGATGCCAGCATGTATTTGTTGATGTGTGTGTGGCAGACTGTACCTTACAGGAGGTCGCTAACACAGCACACCTATCCCTGTTGCAGAGAGCCTGCCCTTTCTGGAGACCCTGGATGAGCTTAGCTTGTGTGCGCTCTGGAAACCACTGCAGTTGACTGTGGTGGACGCTGGCCCTAACCCTCCTCTCGTGTCCCTCCAGAGGGACGCAGACAGCGATAAGGTTGGACTTGGGTGGGCCGGGGGGGATGTGAGCCAACTTTATTTATCCCTAATATTATGATGAAAATGTTATGTTTTGTGTACATGTAATTTGTATAGTATTAGCAATTTTTAAATAGTTGCATCATTCGACCATCGATCTGTTTCAAGTATCAGTAGTGTTGCCCGGCACCGTCTTCTAAGGCCATGGGCTCAGTGTGATAGCATTGCCATGGCGATGTTATTAGCTCCCACTCCAGCTGTCATTGGAGCCCCATAGTTTATTGTATGGTACAGCTGCAGTAGTACAGCAGCTTGTGTGCGTTGCTGTGTGTGTACGTATGTTCTGGTCTGCACAATTTGACTTGTTGAATAGTGTTGGGAAAACACAAGTGACCAGGAATATGGTGATGTGGTTGAGGTACATGCTACGGCATTCAATCAGACCGGAATAGGATTGGTTTTCAGCAACACATAGCAGGAAGGTATATTAGTGAGACATTTTGACCACGAAGGACTTCATCAATCACTAAACCTGTTAGAGTGAGTGTTAGTGACTGATGAAGGCCTTCGTGATCAAAACGTTTCACTAGTTTATCTTCCTGCTGCGTGTTGCTCAAAACAATCCTATTCCAGTACCTGATTAGGGGTAAGATGCTGTACATCCCATCATCCTGTGTACCTCTTCCAATACTTGTGATTCTGCCTCTCTTTGCAGAGCTGTGACATTGCAACAGAGCTGGTAGCACGAGGTGTGGCTATGTGGAGTGCCATGGAGGAAAGGGAGGGGGAGGGAGAGGGAAGAACAGAGGAGGAGGGAGAGGGGAGAACAGAGGAGGAGGAAGAGGAGGAGGAGGAAGAGGAGGAAGAGGAGGGGGAGGAGACACAGGACATGAGCATACAGTTTGATAGTGCTGCCAGCAATGAAGATGGAGAGAATGAAGTGCCTACATCACTGCCTTCGGCACAGTCAGGGAGACGCTTGGTAGAGATTTGTGCCTCTCCAGTTGATGGGAATGCCTTGGGTGAAGAGGTACAGCATGCAAATATGTCATACTTGAAACAATATTTGCTGTAGTAGTGGTAGCCAGTCAGCGTGTGTGTGGGGTGTGTGTGTGTGTGTGTGTGTGTGTGTGTGTGTGTGTGTGTGTGTGTGTGTGTGTGCATGTGTGTGTGTGCAAAAACGCTAAGTACAGTCTTGTATTGCATGTGCCTGGCGTTCCAGCTCTTGCAAGGTGTCTGTTGTTTGGCGTACCTGGCACTAAAGTCTATCTTGTGGCTGATGGGTATCTTGGATCTATCTGGATGGCAGTCGTTTCTATGTTTCTTGTCCCAGCTGTCCAGTTCGTTCTGCGCTTGATCACGTAATCACAGTATTTGGGACACTGCATATTTGTGTGTGTGATGATGTGAATCTACAATGTACAGTACATGTAACTGTACAATTCCAATCCTTATTTACTTGACTGAATACAGAACGAAATGTCAATCAGGGCTAGAATCCCTGAAACAGATGTGTTACAGTGGAACCTGTCTAAGGTGGTCACCGTGTTAGGCAGCCACCTCTCTAAAACAGCCAGCCTCCCTGACCCCAAATAGCACTAAAATGTTGCCATCTACCTCTGTAGAGCAGCTGCTGCTGATAGAACTGGCCCACAGGTGGCTGTCTTAGACAGGCTTCAATGTACTTCTGTGTATGTATGTATGGCAACGGCACACATGTGTCTGTGATGGCAGTCACTGCGTCTCTCTTATAAGTGGTTTAAGTATAGCTCCTGCTTGTGATGGGTTGCAGGCGGCCATTCAGGGGGAGGTGGGGGAGTGTTCATACCGTTTGCACAAGCAGAGCACTCCTGCCGGCAAGTACTTCGTCAGTGGCTCTGCAGAGTTTTGTCCTGTTGAGGTTGAATGGGTGGAGGAGGGCAGCAGGGAGGTGCACGTAGCTGGTTCCTTCACCGAGTGGAAGAAGCAACCGTTGACAGAAAGGTGTGTGTGGGTGGGGAGGGGGGGTGGAGGGGGGGTCAGTACACAGACATTTTGAGTCAGTTGTACACACACTGTACATACATTAGCTAGCACCTCAAACTGCACTATTAATTTTTATACATAATTATACATATTCAATCTTATGGTAGAATATACATAGTGCATTATGTAGATATTTAATATAGATATACTGCACTATACTACTAATAGTGATATATACTACGTGTATGTTTGGATAATACCATGCATTTACGTATGTGTGGACAGCTTACCTCACACAAAACATTGTTGGAGTGAAGAAGATGCTTTGGTGCATTCTTATTTGAGGTTTTGCTCATTGCAAATGGCTGTGCAGTTAAATGCTGTCACATCGCTGATTTTATCACTCCCTTGTACCCACTCCTGCTGTACTTTCAAATGAAATTTATGCAGTCTTTCTAGGAAATTCAATAGTCCTCAAATTGACTGATGGATCAAACATTATTTCTACCACAGTCACAGTATACGACATAAATTAATATAATAATTAATAGTATAGTATAAATTAATATAATAATTAATATGTACCCTACTCATACTACTTCTGTATAAATGTGCCGTGGGTGCACATCTGAAGGTGTTGTTGCTGTCTGCTATTTCAGGAGTGCTGGTGTGTTCAGTGACACGTTTTACCTCCCAGTTGGGGAGCACCACTTGAGGTTCTTCGTGGATGGAACATGGCAACACAGTGATGCCTTGGTATGGATGTGTGTGTGTGTGCGTGCGTCCGTGTGTGTGTGTGACCATCCTGCATGGTGTAATGCCATCCATCAATCTAACCTGCCATCACGGCAGTAACCCAGATCTCTCCCAATGTCCTTAAGGACATGGTGACCAGAGTAGGAGGAGTGTGTACATGTGTGTGTGTGTATGTGTGTGTGTGTACATGTGTGTGTGTGTGTGTGTGTGTGTGTGTGTACATGTGTGTGTGTGTGTTTGTGTGTGCATGTGTGTGTGTGTGTGCATGCATGTGTGTGCGAGTGTGTGTGTGTGTGTGTGTGTGTGTGTGTGTGTGTATGTGTGTGTGTGTGCGTGCATGTGTGTGCAAGTGTGTGTGTATGTGTGTGTGTGTGTGTGTGTGTGTGTGTGTGTGTGTGTGTGTGTACTGTGTATGTGGTGTGGTGCTATGTGTATGCGTGTGTGTTTTAAGTATCCTGAGTGGCTAAGTAGTTCCCATATGCTCAGATTCATACACACTGGCACCCAGTGAACCCAGTGAACCCAGTCTCTAGTGTGAAAGCATCTAAGCATGTGTGTGGTTCATGCATGCACAGTAGCCCCTTTCTTTATACCCAGTGAAGTGGTTCCCCATACACTTCCTCCATCACTGTTGTGTAGCCCATCTCAGAGCAGCAGCCACAAGCAGAAGGTGGTGTTATCAACTGTTTGACAGTGGAGAGGTTAGCAGTGAACGACACTGCAGTGAAACACAGTCCCAGCGACAAAGCTGCTACAAGTCTGGAGAAGGAAGGTGGGGTGGCTCCATTAACTGATGAGGCAGCACGGTGATAACACCTCTCCCAGTGACAGCGCCTCGTCTGAGAACAGGACTCTTCCCCAGCAGAGTACAGACCGTGTGTATGTACATGTTGGCAACACAACACTGATTTAATATAGATTGCACGCTTGTATTGCAATATTATATATACACCACACTTGTTTTATCTATAGCAACGGAATGGCGGGAATGTCGCGCGCGCGTGTTATCGGTCTCGTATTGCCACATTCCAGTTGGCAGGAAACTGATCCAAGCCAAAGCCAAGAGAAGAACGTCGGACTGTAGAGGAGAGCGGACACTTTCTATTGCGCGTCTACGCAGTTCTGTTCATAGCGAGCACTTTGAGAATATCGTCCCCGTCAAGACAAAATGGGTAAGAGATTGGTTCGCTCTCCGCTGCCGAACCATTGCATTGTCAGGTGTTACCTATCTTTGTGACTCTCTCTCTCCGTTCCTCCATCTCCTCCTGAAGGTAATATCCAGGGAACCTTCCCAGCTCCCCGTGGACCAGACGATGGTCTCCCGATTTGGGCGGTAGTCATCATTGCTGTGGCCGCTGCCATAATTGTTCTTTGGCTGATTGCCCTCATTGGATTGGTGCGTATACACACAGTGGGACCGTGCGCGCAGGGTGTGCGTATAATTATAAGCACGTAAATGGCGCCAGTCGCGATCGTTTTCCGCATGGGCTGGGCCTTTGTACGTCTACTGTCTGTGCGTATTAGGACATACGGCAAAGTGTTACGCCAGTCTCCTTTGGCGCGCTGTAGCCCGCCGCGCACGCGCGTCTCATGTGGGTGTGACTCCAAAGTGAAGGGGTTGTACCGGAGTTAGGCGATGTTAGGTACACTCGACCGCAGTTGCACGAATGTGTCCTGAAATGTAGCCATTCTCCCATGCATCACTCCGAATTTCCTTTTACTGTGATATTGTACTCGAACCCACTTCACTTCCACCCGAGTTGTTGTTGTGTTGAATGGTAATTTAATAAACTGATACGTCTTTCTGAAATAATTTAATTCATCACATGTGATCTTGAAGTCTACACCTGTGCTATGTGCCTCTCCCCCTCCCCTCCCCTCCCCTCCCTACTCCCCCCTCATGTTGCTGTGTACAGATTGTATACGAGATGATCAAAGAGATTGAACGTCGCAGGAAATCTCCCAGAGACTCCCAAGAGGATGCCCACGAAATGTCCCCAATTGATGAAGGTAAACACACAGTGCATGTCGCTATACACAAGTTCAGTCTTTTCTTGCAATGTATGTAGCTTGTGTTGCAACATGGTGGGGAGATGATGCAATACTTGTGTGTGTGTGTGTGGTGCCCACTGTCTGCGTGTGGATTCAACACGCTGTTCCCGTGTATAATTATATAATGAAGGATTAGAGTATGTATGCTCATCCTTCACTAACTGGCACCTGTCTTCCCTTACAAAAGATAAACGACCTGAAAATGTGTACCACGAATATTTCAACCCGGACACAGCCAGCACTTTGGACTACAGACTGAAGGAGGACGATGACAAGGATGCTACAGTGATAGCCAACCCCCTTGGTGGTGGTGATGGTGATGATGATGATTTGGTAGTGAGTGGTGCTCACGTGGATGTGAGGAAGGAGAAGGCTCTGGTCTTGGAGAATATCTACATGAGTGAGAGTGAGCTGGATAAGGCAGACCCTGCACCAGATGGAATGGAAGGAATGGTGAGGGTTGCAGTGTGTGTGTGTGTGTGTATGTCTGTGTGTGTGTGTTTGCTGAGGCGAGAGTGTTACTATTCCTGGCAATGCCCTTATTAGTCCAACTCCCAATTGAGATTGTTCATATGAATGCACAGTTCACTCTTAAGACATGCCTGCTATTGTAGGCATTCATTGCATGCTCAGAATGGTTTCTCTCAGGGGCAACCTAACTCACTTATGGAATGTAAAACTGCATTCCTTCAAGATGAGATTTATGTGGCACTGCCCCTCTGTCACATTCCACTGCAGATCCTCAGCCGTCCCATCACCATACAGCAGCTAGGAGCAACCAACAAACAGCCTCAGTACCTGGAGGATGAGTTTAGGGTAAGTGTGTAACAATGATGGGATACATGTGTGCATAGGTATAGAGATAAAACGTTATAATGTTGCTACTTGACCAATGTTAACTATCCTTCCTCACTCTTCTGGTAGAAAATCCCCAATGTGCCGGTTGCGACCACGGATATCCCAGAGGATGTGGTGAAGAAGAACAGATACAGCAACGTCCTTCCAGGTACCATTTTACTAGATAATGTGTCCGGAAGTGTAGATGAGGCTACCAGGAGCACTAGTGCATGCTGTCACATGACATGGTGTGCTGTTGTCCTTGTCCCAGCTCCACGCACTCGTGTTTACTTGAGTGAAATCCCTGATGTACCCTATTCTGACTACATCAATGCCAACTTTGTCAGGGTAAGGTGCACACACTCACACACACACGCACAACTTGGCCAGGCACCTCCAAACTGACCTGAATTCCTTTGCTAACCCTCTCAACCTCCCTGTTCCTCCATCTTGCCCTCATGCAGGGTTACCAAGGCACTCCAAAACAGTACATTGCCACTCAGGGCCCCTTGGAGAACACTGTGGATGATTTCTGGAGGATGGTCTGGGAGCAGAAGTGCGAGTGTGTTGTTATGGCCTGTGCCTTCCAGGAGAAGGGACTGGTTAGTGTACAGGGATACCGGTACTCTGTATGTGTGTGTGAGTGGAGAGGGAGGTTCAAGGTGTCACTTGTGTCTTAATATCACAATAGGCACTTCATAGTTGATAAATGGATGATTCCCAGTTGTTCACAGTTGTACCATGCTTCATGTGTCAAGGTCTGTGTGTATGACTTGCTACATATATGTCAAATGCTCACTGCTCACAGGACAAGTGCTTCCGCTACTGGCCCGCTCAAGGATCTCAGGCCTATGGCAAGTTTGAAGTGACTATTGTTGACCAAGATTCTAACCCCAACTGGACTGTGACCAACATACAAATCAAAAACTTGGAGGTGTGTGGTGGCTGGGGGCAGGGGGGGTGGGAGGTGTGTGGGTGTAAGAAGGGGTGTTAGTGTATAAATCCCTATATTTACACTAGCACAATATTTTGAAACGGTTCAGTACAGTATGGTATGGAAAAATGGCATGCCATACCAAATTGTATCGTTCCAGAATGCCTCGACCCACTTCTGCCATCATATCAGTATGGTATGGTACGCTGCTCGTTGTGTTGTGTGGGCACTCTCACGGACCAACTTTGCTGGACTACATGCAGCCGTTTCCAGGGCTCTGAAAGGGCCAGACAGTAGACAACTAGGCTGAACAAGCTGCAGTGAAGCAGCGAGAGCGAGCTAGTCATTGCTTTCCATTTGATTCACCCAACACTAGTTCTATCCCTATCCCTTGCTGCATGTAAACAGTTCTGATTATCATATCATACTGAACTGATCGACGCCGCAATGTACTGACCCAGCTTATTGTAAACAAGGTATAAGTGTGTGCTCGTGTACATATGGGTTGTGTGGATGTAAGCATGTGTGTGTGTGTGTGTGTGTGTGTGTGTGTGTGTGTGTGTGTGTGTGTGTGTGTGTGTGTGTGTGTGTGTGTATGTATTCATCAATGGTCATTTGTTTCAATACTTGTGTGCACAAACTTGTTACTGTATGCACTCAAATTATTCATATAGTTTATGTAAGTATGTTAGCAGAATGTGTTAATCATTGGAATGTATAGATCCGTGACAGATTTGGCACCAAGATAGAGACTACATAGTAAATCAGTGCACCATTCTGATTTGCAAAATCACAGTGTCTTTGATTCGGTGAAGCCTTTGCACACCTGTTAGGCGTACATCCGATCAACTGTACCACTGCTGCTCCTGTCCGTGTGCTAACTTGACACCCACTGTCTGTCGGAGGCTGATCAATGTGTAACAAAATGCATTCGTATTTATACCTACAGACTCTGCATAGATGACAATAGAACTAGGGGCATTGTTTGCATCCATTTACTGATTAATCAAATTCTGTCTGACCATTGATGGCCATTGATGAATCTGTATGTGTTCTCCTTTGTACAGTCTGTTGAGACCCGCCCTGTTCGCCACTTCCAATACACCTCATGGCCTGTCAGTGGAGTGCCCAAGAGCACACAGGAAGTTACTAACTTCCTGATGGACGTCAAGATGGCCGACTCCTCTGGTCCTGCTGTGGTCCACTGCAGTGCTGGTATTGGTCGCACTGGTGTGCTGATTGCCATTGACATTGGACTCCAGGCTGTGCTGCAGGGGGACACCACCATTGATGTACTTCGCTTCGTGTCCACCATCCGACAGGATCGTCCTGGAGCTGTGCAGACCAGAGAACAGTACAAATTCATCCACCAGGTCAGAAGGAGGCCATACTGGCACTCATCAAACACACACACACACACACAGTACGCACACATGCACACAGCACACACACACACACACACACACACACATGCGCACACGTCAATTCTGTACTGCTCTTGTCACTTGCAGGCCCTGTACAACGTTGCTGAGGAGATGGGAGTATAAGCAGTGAAGACAGAATACAATGAACTTTGTGTACATATGAACAGGCAGTACATGTAGATTGTAGAGTACGCGTACGCTTACTACGTAGTCAGAATTCTATTCACTTGTGTTCACTCAATTGGTAGTGTATAACATTATACATGCGATCATAATGCATGCAGTGCATTATGCATGTGAACATTTTAAACTGTTTATACTAGTACTGTTATGAATGATAAGGGTCAGGTATATATTATATATAATTATAGACCATACATACAAGTAGGTGATATAAACCTTGCACATGGTTTCCTTGGTATTGGTATATATATTACTTCAATCAACGACCGTCAGGTGCGTATTCGTGCAAACCATTCAGCCGAGCCATCTAAATGAGGTCATTCGGCACAAAGCGCTCGAGGCTGCCGGTGCAACACCTTCTCCCCAATCTTTTCAATGTATTAAACTGCCACCAGTGATGACGTCATATGCAATTATCGTCTTAACCACAACATTCCTGAGTTACACACTGAACACCCAGGCTCTCAAGTTAACTGATCAAGTTTTCCCTTTGCATGGTGTAACGTTTCCAGTAATATGCCACACATGTACATAGCAGTCAGATTGACAGATGAGTCTTATGCATCAAACTTCTTCGAATCTCTTCGAATTCTGTTCAGTTACAAGTGCAATCTGTCTGCTGCCAACTGTACTCTGTTTCTATATTTGTAAACTAATCTAATTTGTAGTGGCTATTGATAGCTATAGAGAATGACAGGAATGCCACTTCAATGTATTAGAATTCCATTCAACAGGATGTTGGTGCATGATCGAGCTCGAGGAGAAAGGCAACTGAAGGACAGAAACAGTTCAACTCCTCTTGAAGGTTTACCGATCCATCATAGCTCTCTGCTGACATCCTAATCAGGACAGAATGGGTGAGACAACTTACCTTTCTCCTACCGGTAAACTGAATATCTCTCTCTACATATAGAATCTGATCTGGCCTTAATCAAAAGTTCAATCCTTGTGACTCTGCCTTCCTAAGTCTCCTCCCCTAGTAATTTTGTCTATCTCTCGTATCTCTCTTCACCTGTCTCCTGTAGGTAACATCCAGGAAACCTTCCCAGCCCCCCGTGGACCAGACGAGGGTCTCCCCAATTGGGTGGTGGCAATCATTGCTGTGGCCGCTGCTGTCATTGTTCTTTGGCTGATTGTCCTCATTGGATTGGTGCGTATACACACAGTGAGACCGTGTAACAGAAGTCCTTTGATTCATACCCCTCCTCCTTTCCTGGGTTGCTGTATAAACACAGATTGTGTACGAGATTAACAAAGAGATTGAGCGTCATAAGAAACCAATTGCAAAGGAGCCTCCCCCAAGCCCCAGCCCTCAGCCCTCACCATTCGATGAAAGTATATATTACACATTCATGCACTTCAATATTACACTAAATAGCGTGTATATTACATGTGTATGCATTATACTGCTGTCAATGTTCCAAGCTTCATACAAATTTCCTGAGCGATATATCAGTTCAACTTGCATTTTTACACAACGTTGAGTGATTCCTGCATCTATATAGTCAGCTGCATGTGTGTAATGTGCTAATCAAGTTGTTCCCATTATTTTTATATGTCCCCTCTCCTGTATAGCTTACTTCAATCCAGACACAGCCAGCACCCTGGATTACAAACTAGTGGAAGACAAGGCAGATGATGATGATTTGGTGGTGAGTGCTGCTCACATGGATGTGAGGAAGGAGAAGGCTTTGGTACTGGAGAACATCTACATGAGTGAGAGTGAGCTGGATAAGGCAGACCCTGCACCAGATGGAATGGAAGGAATGGTGAGGGCTGCAGTGTGTGTGTGTGTGTGTGTGTGTGTGTGTGTGTGTGTGTGTCTGTGTGTGTGTGTGTGTGTGTGTGTGTGTGTGTGTGTGTGTGTGTGTGTGTGTGTGTGTGTGTGTGTGTGTGTGTCTGTGTGTGTCTGTGTGTGTGTGTGTGTGTGTGTGTGTGTGTGTGTGTGTGTGTGTGTGTGTGTGTGTGTGTCTGTGTGCGTGTCTGTGTGTGTGTGTGTGTGTGTGTGTGTGTGTCTGTGTGTGTGTGTGTGTGTGTGTGTGTGTGTGTGTGTCTGTGTGTGTGTCTGTGTGTGTGTGTGTGTGTGTGTGTGTGTGTGTGTGTGTGTCTGTGTGTGTCTGTGTGTGTGTGTGTGTGTGTGTGTGTGTGTGTGTGTGTGTGTGTGTGTGTGTGTGTGTGTGTCTGTGTGCGTGTCTGTGTGTGTGTGTGTGTGTGTGTGTGTGTCTGTGTGTGTGTGTGTGTGTGTGTGTGTGTGTGTGTGTCTGTGTGTGTGTCTGTGTGTGTGTGTGTGTGTGTGTGTGTGTGTGTGTCTGTGTGTGTGTGTGTGTGTGTGTGTGTGTGTGTGTGTGTGTGTGTGTGTGTGTGTGTGTGTGTGTGTGTGTGTGTGTGTGTGTGTGTATGTGTCACAGTGTGTGTGTACAAGTGACCGAGATGAGACAATGGTTCTTTTCTAGGCAATGCCCTTTTGCTCAACTCCAAACAAGGCCTTTCCTACTGCTGTGCGTGTATTCACTTCAGCTCTCTGTCTGCACCTGCTATTACTCCTTAGCAGTTAATGGCTTCACACAGATATGTCTTATCTGTCATATAGAAAGCAGATAGTAGCAATATGGAATCCTATAAGATTAGACTATTATAATTGCATGGTGCTGTCTGTGTCACATTCCACTGCAGATCCTCAGTCGTCCCATCACCATACAGCAGCTAAGAGCAACCAACAAACAGCCTCAGTACCTGGAGGATGAGTTTAGGGTAAGTGCATGCATGGTTGCACCACAAGAGCGCATTATAGTACAAATACATTGAGTGTAATCCAATGGATGCTACACAGAAGGGTTTCAGGAAACCTTTGTTGATCCCTATAGACAATGTATGACTGCAATGTAAACTGAGGATAAATAATTATGCAAATCAATATCCATAATTCAGGTTAACAGATTTGGTATAAATATGCATAGTTGTGTGTAGTCAAATGCACAAATGCTTGCATCTACTAAAAAGAATTAGTAATTAATTTTTAGTTATAATTTGCTAAGAAGAGTTATCAATTTGCACAATGTCAGTCAGCAATTATTTTTTACTACTGTGTTAGAAAATCCCCAACGTGCCGGTTGCGGCTGCTGATATCCCAGAGGATGTGGTGAAGAAGAACAGATACAGCAACGTCCTTCCAGGTACCATTTTACTAGATGATGTGTCCGGAAGTGTAGATGAGGCTACCAGGAGCACTAGTGCATGCTGTCACATGACATGGTGTGCTGTTGTCCTTGTCCCAGCTCCACGCACTCGTGTTTACTTGAGTGAAATCCCTGATGTACCCTATTCTGACTACATCAATGCCAACTTTGTCAGGGTAAGGTGCACACACTCACACACAACACACACACACACACACACACACACACACACACACACACACACACACACACAACTTGGCCAGGCACCTCCAAACTGACCTGAATTCCTTTGCTAACCCTCTCAACCTCCCTGTTCCTCCATCTTACCCTGATGCAGGGTTATCAAGGCACCCCAAAACAGTACATTGCCACTCAGGGGCCCTTGGAGAACACTGTGGATGATTTCTGGAGGATGATCTGGGAGCAGAAGTGCGAGTGTATTGTTATGGCCTGTGCCTTCCAGGAGAAGGGACTGGTTAGTCTACAGGGATACCGGTACTCTGTATGTGTGTGTGTGTGTGTGTGTGTGTGTGTGTGTGTGTGTGTGTGTGTGTGTGTGTGTGTGTGTGTGTGTCCTTCCCCATACTCAGAGGAACAGACTGCCTAGGATATATGTAGGGTATAGATAGTCTTGTTTAATGGACATTATGATGCAGATCATTGGCCATCAATCTGTGCTTGCATGTATTATACAGTGCAAATTGCAGTATATGGTTGCCATGGTAATATTAATGATAACTGTTGCATCACAAGTGACAGGTGGAATTCATTTGCATGTAACTAGTAATTACACCATTCGTGCCCCATGCGGTGTGCATGATTGCAGAGTTCAATCATGTAGTCTTGGTTGGCTGGTTGGCCGCATATGCAACATTGTATATTATATATGTACATGTATAATTATGTCAAATGCTCACTGCTCACAGGACAAGTGCTTCCGCTACTGGCCCGCTCAAGGATCTCAGGCCTATGGCAAGTTTGAAGTGACTACTGTTGACCAAGATTCCAACTCCAACTGGACTGTGACCAACATGCAAATCAAGAACTTGGAGGTGTGTGGTGGCTGGGGGCGGGGAGGGGGGAGGGGCTGAGAGTGTAAGCCGGAGTTTGTATGTGTTTGCTTATGACTGAAATACAAAGTGTAATCATTTGCAATTGATTCCTATGCAATTCTGCTCAAACATATTGCAACTGTGAAGGCATATAATATACAATTATGTATTACTAGCAGGAAAGCCCACCTTCAGCGGGCTTCCCTGCTCCGGCGCCTCCACGACGGCTGCTGCACAATAGCTACTCCACGACAGTGTGGCTTATGGTTGTGTGGGTATGCCAGCTGGTAAGCCGCAATCATAGCTATGCATGCATGTTGCAGGCGATACTGTGTGTAGCATGATGTGGATAGAGATGGATATGACATAAAAACAACTGCAAAATTGGTAGTCTAAGAATGGAACTGAAGAACAGTGTATGTGGGCATATCAAGTAAATTGGAAGCTTATGTATGCTCGGGGGAACACCATGTCTTAAGATGGTTTTGGACAGGTCATGCATGGTACTGTTCCAGGTCAAAGTGTGATGAAAAGTCACTGATTGAGCTACTATATCCCACTTTGGCCTAGAACAGCACCATGCATGCACTGCCCAAAACCATCAAGACATGTTGCTCACCTGATTGTACTTAAGCTCCAATACTTGATGTGCCCACACCAATATATAACGGTGGATAAAAGGTGCAAAATGTTGCCGACAGATTGTTAGCTATCATTGACTTGATGTAAAAGCAGCAACATGCTCACAGAAGGAAGAGGTCTATGATGTTGCTGCATTGTAGATTCATATTGTAGCTGATGTATATCAGAATGGTGCCATGGATAGCGTTGGCTGCAGCTCTGTTGCTTCACAGAAGGAAGAGGTTTACCATGTTGCCGCATTTTAGTCTCATATTGCATCTGATTTACATCAGTATGGTGCCATAGAGATAGTGTTGGCTGCAGCGCTGTTCATGGCAGAGCGCGAGCGCTCTCCCTTTGGCATGGTGCCTCGTTTTTGAAACGTTAAATAACCGGAATCCCGTATATGCAGACCGTAATCGGACAAAAAACATGGCGTCTTTTTCCGTAACGGAGGGAAAACGTGCGGCGCTCTTCGTAGGCACGGCGAATCATTTTCCATCTACCCCCTTATAACCATCACCATGCGGCGTTCGGTAATAATCACCATGCGGTGTTCGGTAATAATCCTGAGTTTTACGTCGATCGCGCGCAAACTGCGTGAGGAGTTCGCGAACAAAGGATTTGAGCTCTACCAAAATATATAGAGAGATTTATACGTTTTGTAAGGAGCAAAATTAATTTCAAAGCAAACTTTCAAGCTTGCTATAACTCCATAGTTCTCTTTGTTGTTGTCATGTTCTCCTCTGTACAGTCTGTTGAGACCCGCCCTGTCCGCCACTTCCAATACACCTCATGGCCTGTCAGTGGAGTGCCCAAGAGCACACAGGAAGTTACTAACTTCCTCATGGAGGCCAAGATGGCCGACTCCTCTGGTCCTGCTGTGGTCCACTGCAGTGCTGGTATTGGTCGCACTGGTGTGCTGATTGCCATTGACATTGGACTCCAGGCTGTGCTGCAGGGGGACAAAGCCATTGATGTACTTCGCTTCGTGTCCACCATCCGACAGGATCGTCCTGGAGCTGTGCAGACCAGAGACCAGTACAAATTCATCCACCAGGTCAGCAATAGACAAATACTAACACTCATCACACACACACACACACACACACACACACACACACACACACACACACACACACACACACACACACACACACACACACACACACACACACACACACACACACACACACACACACACATGAAGGAGTTACATATCGAGAGATCAGCTTTTTGAGCAAGTTAAGTTCCACATTGTAATAGGAAGACATACGTGCCATGGTTATCCCTGAGTGCGTGACCTGCAGCTGCATGCATACCGGGTCCAATTACGTATTGCAAATGAATCCAATTATTGCAATGCAATATTGCAATTGCACTATAGCTAGCAGTGTATAGAGTGAACTGTTGGCAGCATTTTACCCAAGAAAGAGTATCAGGGTGCCAATTTACGGCTGAGAAAGAGTGAACGAATGCTAAGGATTTCTCTCTTACCAACATGTAGCATAGCAAAATTTTCATTTCATAATTATGTAAATTTTGTACTGCTCTTGTCACTTGCAGGCCCTTTACAACATTGCTGAGGAGATGGAGTATGTATAAGATATGAAGACAGTATAATCATATATACACTATTAGTGAATGAAATATACATACATATTCATAGTATATATATAGCAGATAGACAAGTAGCAGATTGTGGAGTATTAGTTATGTACAACCCGCGTACTGTACTATATCCTATGCATATACAGTACCTGTAATACATTGTGTACATCTATAGTGTTTAGCAGTAACATGCAATGTGACCACATTGCTGGTATACTATAATACGTACAATATGCATACATTAATACAGTAATAATTGTATTCATAGCTCAGCTTTTGTAGCTTCATACAGCCACTAATTATAATCAACACTGCGCACGTTTGCAACTGGCTAGTGTTACTGCTGCACATGTACCGTACCCATGTTCACATTGTGCATCATTCTTAGCACACCACTACCTGTCATTAGTATGGCTATATATAACATGCCACTTGTACAGACATGACCACAAATGTATGTACATATGTCCAAGTGAAACATGGTAGAAATCTGTTTTAAATACTTGTCTTGTTGCATTGATCAGAGCTTGAAAATCATTCTCAGAGGCCTTAAAATCAAACTTCACAGGGGCATGATCCCAGTTCCCCCTGGAAGCATTTCCACTCGATCGGACACCATACAACTAGACAACAACTTTGCCTCTTAGAATGTCTAATAGAACAATGCATTAGGTTTTCACCAATGAGCTGGTCCCCTCCCTCATTCCTGTATCTGCAGTGAACAGTCATGATCATATTTCAAAGCCTCTAACACCACATTGTAGCTAACAATGGGTCTACACACGTGCACTCATACAAACACCATAATATGTGTTTGTCAGTATTGAGATAAGCTATACGTAGCTGTCTTCCTGCCCCTTC
>OZ025878.1:5442011-5449511 GCA_964019415.1 Ianthella basta
GCATGGGTGTGCAGGTGTGTATGCCCATGAATTAGTGTAAACTATAGCTACGCACAGCCATTTTTTGTTCATGAAAGAATATGCATAAACATGATTATATAAACCAACGGTAAAGGTATGCACAGACAAACAGTACAAAATGATATAATCAAGCTAGTTTTACTGAGTGAGTGCGATGCTAAGGAAGGCTAGTGTGTGTTCTCCTCTGCACAGTCTGTTGATACCCGCCCTGTCCGCCACTTCCACTACACCTCATGGCCTGTCAGTGGAGTGCCCAAGAGCACACAGGAAGTTACCAACTTCCTGATGGAGGTCAAGATGGCCGACTCCTCTGGTCCTGCTGTGGTCCACTGCAGTGCTGGTATTGGTCGCACTGGTGTGCTGATTGCCATTGACATTGGACTCCAGGCTGTGCTGCAGGGGGACACCACCATTGATGTACTTCGCTTCGTGTCCACCATCCGACAGGATCGTCCTGGAGCTGTGCAGACCAGAGAGCAATACAAATTCATCCACCAGGTCAGAAGCATGCTATATACTAATACACATCAAACATACACACATATGCATGCAAACACTCACACTCAAACTTTGTATACACTGTTGCATGTGTCTTTTTAACTGCAGGCCCTGTACAACCTTGCCATACAGTGAAATATGTGTATACATTGCATAGCTACATACAGTATGTAGTGGGATGCAGCGATTGTATATGCAGTCCCGAATATGTGCACGTGAAGAGCCATGGAAGCTTAATATGTTCACGCCTGCACCTGACTTTATATGTGCATGTGGTGCTTTGCTATGCAATAAATGAATTATGTATTCATGTAATTATAAGCACATTACATGCACTCACTGTCCCCTCATTGTGTCCCTAGCGGCACTGGTAGCTATGCATATTAGCTAGCTATGAGCATTCATTGAATTTCTGTGATGCTATAATTGCAACTTTGCATGTTTGTGCATGTGTGGAGGATGCATGTAGTGGAAAACCAATATACAGTGAAAACTGTCCAATGCAGCCATATGTGCCAGTTAGCTTGTAATGGACCTTTTCATATATAATTAAAGAGTGATATCTGCATTATTTATATACAAGGTTTCATAGACTGCAGTGGTTTAGTGCTATGTTATATAGTGTTGTTTGGGGCCAGGGAGGCTGGCTGTTTCAGAGATGTGGCTGCCTTATACAGTGACCATCTTAGACCAGTTTTGCTGTAAGACTACAAGTACTCAGGAATGCAGAGAATGTTAGAGGAAGCACTAGAAAGATAATATTGCGCATGCAATCGCGTAAACTATGCCCAACATAAGAGGGCAGGATGAATTGGGATTAGAAGACTTATAACACTATAATGCTAACAGCACATAGCTAGCTAGCCACCTGCCCAGGTTGCCATTCATGCAGCTAGTAAACTGTAGTTCTTGCTCACGTACGGTGACAAACAAGCCAGTGACCTGCCTGGCCGAGGCACGGCTCTGGTCTAGTGTCTTGCCCCCAAAAGCGCTGGAAGAACTGGGCATAAGACGATACTGTGTGCAGCAGTGCTCTATAAGAATACACCTATACCTACCTGCTATTAGCTCGATTATTAGGAGGTGTCCCAGTCCAATTAATAATATGGCGGATGGCGGAATGTGAATCAGGGTATGAAACTAACGAATTTGCACTGAATTAACAGGGATAGTCGCCACCCTCGCGGCGCAGATGATTCTGCTGAAGGCTGATTGGATGGTGCAAGGTGTGTTTTTACATACGGACTGGCAAGATTCGAAATGACCACAGTCACGAGAACAAGGTGGTGGCTGGGCTTGTTTTGCGTAGTGGGACTGTGTTTGGCGGCCCTTTTCTATCAGAGAATACGTGAGTACCGGAGTGAGTAGACTTGTGTGCATGCTTGTGGTGGTAGACGATGTACTGTGCGGACGCCGCTGGAATAGCGCTAGCCTGTGTGGTTCGTGTAGCGAGTCGACTCACTAGACCTTGGGGCAGTGCGCATGTGTGCCCAAAGTGCACATTCTTTTCTTGAATGTGTGACTCACTAGACCTTTAAGGCCTCAGGCCTATGGTCTGGAAGGTGTGCCCAGGGTGAACAGATGTATGCTGGTGTCCAGGAACATTTGTGTGTTGAGGGGAGGGAAGGAGTGCCTGCATGCGTGCATGTGTCTGTGTGTGTGTCTGTGTGTGTGTGTGTGTGTGTGTGTGTGTGTGTGTGTGTGTGTGTGTGTGTGTGTGTGTGTGTGTGTGTGTGTGTGTGTGTGTGTGTGTGTGTGTGTGTGTGTGTGTGTGTGTGTAGGAGGGACATGTACAGGTCCCTTGTAAACTTTCAAATTGATATACTTCACCACTTCTTATTGTTCAGGGCCACTGTTATAGAGTTAACACTGCACATTAGTCACCTGGTTGAGTCACTAAAAAGTTTCTTTTTGCATCTCTTGTTGCAGAGTCTGAAGACGCCAAGATGGTTCAAATTGACTGCACCAGCTGGGACTCTTACGAGAAGTCTCTTCTCTTACGGTCCAAAGACGTTCCAGCGGCTGCAAAGGATCACTACCTTCGCTGTTTAGCAGCCTTTGCCAAACGCATGTGTCAAGCCTCAAAGCCTTTCATTCAACCATTGGCAGGCCGAGCTTGTCGCAAGCCAGAGGAGATGAGGTTTTTGAGAAACGATGAAGTCCGTGGTGTTTACCTCCTCCACAGCTTCCCAGGGTCAGGGAACACTTGGGTCCGCCAAATAATTGAGGAGTTGACAGGAGTATTTACAGGATCAATTTACTGTGACCGGCTTCTTACAGCCTCTGGGATGTGGGGAGAAGGGATGGACACGGAGTATGTGTCAGTAGTGAAGAACCACATGCCATCGTACAGGTTTAAGAGGAGTGCGCTGATTGGGATTGTCAGGAACCCATACCATGCCATCATGTCTTATATTGCATTCTTTGCTACACATGCTCACACTGTGACGGTCTCCATGAGTGAGTGACCATCAGTTTCCCTGTGTGTGTGTGTGTGTGTGTGTGTGTGTGTGTGTGTGTGTGTGTGCGCACGCACATGCATATGTGTGTGTGTGCATGCGTGCACGTATGTGTCTATGTGGGTGGGTGTGCATATGTGCATGTGTGTGTGCTTGTACGTACGTATATATGTACACGGGTAGTAGCTACATGTGTTTTCTTTCATTTATATAACCACATTCACATTCACTCCGTCCGGCCCACTTTCAATTTGCGTGAAGAGCAAGTTTCCACATAGCTTTATCATAGACCATGTTAAATGATACACTTCTATAATATCCTTTCGCAGTTTTATTCTACCATAACCATAATGCACACGAAATTTCTGTGTATGTGTAATTGTCAACTGACTGTTTTTGCTGTGTTATTACATTAATGTGTTACATTGTGCTGTGTTACATTAATAATAATTATATGTGAATGGCCACTCTGTATGTATTAGTTGCTCTATACCACATTTCATATGTGTGTAAGTAAGCCTGTAGCTGCAATGATTGTCACTGCTACTGTAGTGCATGACCACTGGTGTGTGTGTGTGTGTGTGTGCGTGAGTGTGTGTGTGTGTGTGTGTGTGTGTGTGTGTGTGTGTGTGTGTGTGTGTGTGTGTGCATACATCACTGTGTGTGTGTTTTGTTTACTGTTTGCAGACAATGTATCTGATAGCAAATTCAGCCGTGCCCTGAAAAAGTGGAAAGTCAGTGTTTCCGTGTGGCGGAGAGCACAAGAGCGGAAAGAACCTCTCCACATTGTGCAGTTTGACAATTTTGTTGAAAGCTTTGAACTAGAAGTGAGGAAGTTGGCAGGCTATCTAAATCTACCAGTGACAGAGAAAGACATCCAGTGTGTCGTAAGGAATAGGATGGAGTCTTACAAACGAAACAAGTCTCGGGGGGCTTCCCCATACTCTGAGGAACAGGCTGCCCAGATCAGCAATGCAATCAACTTTTATGTACCTATTTGGGATGCTCATAATGTCAGTTACTCACAGTGGAGGTGGTGATTGAAGACACAAGACTGTATAGATCCAAGTCACATTTGGTAAAATTTGTACTCTTGGCATTGGCAACACAGAACACGCCTCTAACTCATGAATACTTCATCAATGATGGGTCCGTGCACGGATGTCTGCAGTATTTATTGTTTACGTGTGTTTGCGTTTGTGTATTAAAATATTGTATCTAATATACTTTGGTATTGCGTTTTGGGATCGAGGAATTTTTTTCAAGATTCTTCCTATTACGCAATCGACGCAATATGGCCGCCAAAGGGCATGGAGCTAATTTTTAGTAGTGCGCGGCTGATTGGGCTTCAAGCGATGAAAGTAGTGACACGTAGGTGAAAAATTGCACTAGCAAATATGAATTTGTCGCAACGACGTCTCCTGAAGATAATTTTGGTCACGGCTGGATGCCTCTGCGCGTTCTTCCTCCTGTACAAGGCAGACAAGAGGATCAATAGAACAGGTAAGCACGATCTCATCCATCCTATGTGGGGCTAGTGGCAGTTACGTATTATTGTGTATACCAAATTACCACTATTGTGGAGGAGACACTTGGGTCTATCAACAATTCGTGCACGCTTGGACAATTGTTTATTAATCAGTAACTCAAAACTTCAGCAGGCGTCGGGAGAGTCTTGACGTACGTATACTGTCTAAGACCGAACATGGGGCTGAATTCGACTGAAGACAATATATTATGCCTGCACTGCCGCTGAAGCGCCTCCCATGACCAGGGAGGGGAGAAGGGCCTTGGGCGCGATAAGTAGGGTGTAGGGACGCGTGCAGAGCATTAAGTGGCAAGACAACATTTGCTTCGCACCTGTAACACTGTACATACTGCAAATACTATATGTGTGTTCACAGGTATAAGCACTACTGTGCTCCTTGCCCTATTCTTTTAGTTATTTTGTTCTTATGTATGTATAGATCCCGTTGCCATGGTAACCGGCGTCTAAACGATGGTTCTAACTCTCTGAGAAGCATTCCAATTGCTTCACGGGTGCTTTAAAGTCCCATAAAGTATGTTGCGTGCACTCCGTGGGGGCATTTATCATCATAATGTGGCGTCATTCACGCGTATGTCGTCAGAGTCAGAGGAGCACGAAATGATTGGGTAAGCGAATGGATTTGGATCTATAACACTCAAATGGCGACCAATTGGTGTCTCTATGCGAATTAACTATTACATATCTTAATGCATTTAATTTCAGAATGGCTGGCCAAATGGCTATTAAATGGTAAATCTTAAAAGGGCAAATGGCGTAACATCATAGTTCAACATTGTATATTGTGATGTCTACTACATTAATACATACATATGTCATTTCAGTCACATGCACTGCTCATGCAGGGCAATCACACTAAGAAATCACACTGTGTGTCAGTGATGTCACACTATTTGCCAGTTGCCATTTGCAACTGCTCATTTCCATTTGGCCAACCATTTTGAAAACACCTCTAGTGACTGACTCATAACAAAGGCACAATTGTGCACATCCTGGTGTATTATAGGATCTTGAGGTAGTGAATGCCTAATGTCCTTTGCCCTTTGCCCTTCTCTGAAGGCAACAGCCTACACGCAGTCTTACTGAATGTCACAGATAAAAGAACATGCCCAGGGTGGCCAGAGTTCGTAGAGACAGTCTTAACAAAAACGCGGCAGTTTTATCTGAGCTACAGGGGCTATTCTGGCTACTGCATTCCCAAACTTCGTAAAGCCTTTTGCACTGGCTTGCTCAACAATGTAACGGTTGTCTCCAGAGCGTGCCATTCTGTTGGAGAAATGAGATTCCTCACAGATGCAGAGGCAGCACGACGCGGGACGTACTACCTAGCAAGCTACCCAGGTTCAGGGAACACGTGGTTCAGACTGTTACTGGAGGAGACCACTGGTGTGTATACAGGCTCTTCCTACTGTGATGTGTTGCTGCTTCGTTCTGGACACTACGGAGAGGGGATTAAGAGCAGCAATGTGATTGCAGTCAAAAGCCACAACAGGTTCCAGGCGGACAACAAAAGAGCTATAATTTACATTGTAAGGAACCCATTCCATGCCATTCTGTCAAAGCTTGCATGGAAATCAACAAAGGCGCATACAACCGCTGTGGAATTTGGTGAGTGGTAAATGTGTGCTCCATGCTTGTGTTATTTATTACCACTGTGTGTTTCTTCCATTGTTATCTCTCCATGCTCTTCACACAAGAGTGGGATTGTTGTGGAACAATCTATTGGTCAGTGAGACATTTTCACCTCAAGGTATTCATCTGTCACTAGTCAAAGACCCTTGAGGTCAACACGTCTCTGGCCAACTGATTGTTCAGCAACATTACTATTCCTGTTTGCACACTGTGGGGATGTACCCCTACCACCTTGCCACTCCTCACATTACTCTCAGTCTAGTTGTAGCTCTGTTCTGTTCTTCTCAGAACCTTTCACTAGCATTGACTACTTTATTCCAGGGCTTCAAATAGTCTTTTCTAGGATAAGCTGACTTTTGGCTTGGGAAGCATTTTCTTTCTTCGTCATGTCAATACAAATAGCAGTTGAGGACTTTCCCGTCCAATGGCTACTATATGGTGTTGGCTAACAGTCATTCCTCATATCAGGTTTACATTGTAGTGGGACCTCATAAAACCCGGAATGGCAGGAAGGAACGGGGAATGTCCATATACATTGTATTTATGCAAAATAGCAACCTTATTGCATTAACAATGTGATGAAAAGGGTACTGATAGTGCATGTATAACGGTTAGTTTTACATTACTCTAATACGAAACTCGTCTACGTCTATGGGCTACGTGTACAATAGTAAGAGACATGTCCCTTGGAACTACAAGCTTTGCTGGTTCTAAAGATGGATGCCTCTTTTGTACACAGCTGAGGGCAAAATAGTAGTGTATATTCTCCTCTGCTGCTGTGTATTTCAGTTCTCTTGTGAAAGGTTCCTTGTAGTGCCGTCTTTCTCGAAATTTGATGACCAAATCATGGGATGGAGGGGGAACACTCACTGTGTTGACTCTGATGGCACCACTGCAGCCATAACAACTCCTTACTGTTGTTCCTTGAAGGCTTTTTAAGGTGAAGTGTATTGGCAAGTTGGTGACATCTACCAGAAGGGGTGGTGCGCTGCGTGGTGGAATGCGTTGCATGGTTGATAATGATGCTGGTGTTTGCAACTGAGGTGGACACAGAGAGACAGGTGTGGGAATTGCCAGAGCAGGTGCTTCTGGCATTCTTTGAGCTGGCAAGACAGTGGCAGAAAAGAAAGGAGTTGGCAAGACAGTGGCTGAAAGGATAGTAGCTGGCAGGTTCTCACTGGCATCTAAACGCTTGGGTTGGGGCTGGTGGCAAGAAGTCTCGGTTTTTTCTGAATGCTCTCAATTTCAACCTGCTTGCCAGTCTTCCTTGCCCTGGCTTTGCTCTTTCCCTTAGCTTTTCGTCCACTTGTCCCTGGGTATGCTATTCACCAAAACTTGTGAAAT
>OZ025878.1:5457011-5519511 GCA_964019415.1 Ianthella basta
GCTAGACTATTTTGCACAGTGATAGTGTCTTATTTAAATGTTTAACATCTGTACATACAGTGGTTTCACGATTTCTAGTCCCAGTTGACATTTGCACATTGCACTCATGCAATCACGTGAGCAAAGTATTGGAACGATAGGGTTGCACGTGCTTATATTTGCGTACGGGCCTATCGTTCCGATACTTTACTTACGTGATCGAGTGCAATGCGCAAATGTCAATCAGCTGAAATCGTGAACCACTGTATCGATGTTCACACTTAACATGTACACTTCACGTGCTGTTCTATATTGCCAATGCTTTTATAATTGTACACTGTGAACTGTGCAAGGTATGCTTAATAACATAGCTATATAACTTATTTGCATAAAACATCCGGAGACAAGACAAAATGGATTGATTGATGGCGCTATTGATACTGTAACTACAAAAGAACTTTAAGCCACAATATTATTATAGTCAAGTAAGTTGCTTATTTTAACCCACCTCACAGCAAAGGTGATGTGTACAGCCATGGAAGTTTCTTTGAAAGTGGGGGCAATCACTCAAAGTTGACCTATTCCTTCTACCACTATTCCTCTCACTTGACCCCACTAAACCCTTGAGTAATGTGGCACAAATCCTGATCAATAGCTAAAGAAAGCATTGCCGGCATAGTTGAAAGACCTTTCATCCATTGAAATTTTACTGAAAAGAGTGAGGTCAGGGTGACAATCCCTTGTACAAACATCCTCTAAAACGTCATCCTTTACTAATGAAGGTCAGCAAACACAGACCTAGCCCTCCTCCAAGCAATCTAGAAATGATTTTCCAACACAAGGAGACCATGGACAGTGAAGTGTATGCATAAACACAAGAATTAGTTCATGACCAACCACTTAGTAATGCAGACACACCCACACATTGTCAGCAGTGCAAAGTACTGAGACTGCAGAGTGAGTAGAGTGTACCCACACATGTACTTGGGATGGGCCTCAGACAGAATGTGACAGTTAATTTTTATATGAGCATGCACCCCCAACACGCACACACACACACACACACACACACACACACACACACACACACACACACACACACACACACACATTGAATATCTACTATATACGTATTTACAGAATCACTTGCCCTCAGGCACATGTATAATTCAGGTGAATGGTTAATTGTCATTCAAGGCGTTATTCTGTCGTTAAACCACATTTGGGAAGAACGCGATATCCGTTATCAGGACTGGAAGTGGTAGTCCATGAAACAGGTGGCCTTCTCAAAGAAGCACCCTTCACACACTACCACTGTTCCATATTAAATTTTATGCATACTTTCACATGCACCCACTGCTCCAATATCGATTGCCATGGTGTTCTGTTCTTATCTGTGTGCCATATGCATGTGGTGAGCCATGTGCATGTGGTGAGCCACGCGCATGTGGTGAGCCACGCGCATGTGGTGAGCCACGCGCATGTGGTGAGCCACGCGCATGTGGTGAGCCACGCGCATGTGGTGAGCCACGCGCATGTGGTGAGCCACGCGCATGTGGTGAGCCACGCGCATGTGGTGAGCCACGCGCATGTGGTGAGCCACGCGCATGTGGTGAGCCACGCGCATGTGGTGAGCCACGCGCATGTGGTGAGCCACGCGCATGTGGTGAGCCACGCGCATGTGGTGAGCCACGCGCATGTGGTGAGCCACGCGCATGTGGTGAGCCACGCGCATGTGGTGAGCCACGCGCATGTGGTGAGCCACGCGCATGTGGTGAGCCATGTGCATGTGGTGAGCCATGTGCATGTGGCGAGCCATGTGCATGTGGTGAGCCATGTGCATGTGGTGAGCCATGTGCATGTGGTGAGCCATGTGCATGTGGCGAGTCATGTGCATGTGGTGAGCCATGTGCATGTGGTGAGCCATGTGCATGTGGTGAGCCACGTGCATGAAAGGCATGCATGGATTATTATATGCATGCACTGATTATGTTAACACTGCAGTACTAATCAATATCAACCGGATGTATGCATCATTACGCAATGTCATGCAACAGTGAACATCATACAAAGTAGTTCCTGAAGTATACATAACAGTGCCTTGTGTGTATACTGTATGGGTACACACTGTATGGATCAGGTTGTGAATATGCATGACCAGTTCATATGGACATGCACGTACTTCATGCACGTGTGCATCCCCCTAACTCTATTATACAAACAAACTTGTAAAATAACTAAAAGACTATAAATGCTTGGCTGGCATTGCAACCGAGCACCCCTCTCCTCCCTTCCCTCTCCCCTCCCCTGCCCCTTCTCTTCCCTTCCCTCCCCTCCCCTCCCCTCCCCTCTCCCCCCTCCTCTACCCACCCCTCACCTTCCCCTCCCCCACCTCCCTTCCCCTTCCCCTCCCCTCCCTCCCCTTCCCCCTCCCCCTTCCCTCCCCTTCCCCTCCCCTCCCCTCCTCCTCCCTCCCCTCCCCCTCCCCCTCCCTCTCCTCCCCCTCCCCCTCCCTCTCCTCCCCCTCCCCCTCCCCCTTCACCTCCCCCTTCCCTCCCCCTCCCCCTCCCCCAATCATTAAAGTTGGTATCACGAGAAGTGTTATCCTAACATGCAAGAGCCAACTGAGAAGCTCCCTCTTAAGATTTACTGCTTCTCTACTGTTTATTCTGATGCCGTGCTGATTCAAAGGCCCATCGTGTTGTGTTTTGAATTAATGGATGGGGAAGGTTGGTTTGAGCAAAATATGCAACAGATTGCATGGTACAAGTTTAAGTTTCGACCTTGAGGGTGTTCATCCACCTGAGTGACATCCTGAAGTTGTACACCTTTCTATTGTGTATTTTGCTCGAACAAATCATTCCCCATTCAGAGGTCAGTATACTGGTTTACAGGTGATATCGTAGTAAACAGCTGGAGTCAGCAAACTTGAAAAGACTGCAATTATAATAGTATGGGGTCTGCGTACACACTTCATTGTAGACTCTACTGGACATGTTCCACAAGCATTCAATGAATGGTTTATTGAATTCATAAATCTATTATTATCATGTTCCGAGTGAGTGAGGGCAGGAACTTACGGGTTGCAGTGGTGAAATGCTGACGACATTTAATAAAATGCACTTCCAAATTACCATTACATCATGATTAACATACACACAAACCTCAACCTCCAACCCAATCAAGAAAGAGTTTTTCAATCACAGTCATGGTGACCACATAATATTATTTGTATGAAGTTGCCATGGTTATGAACAGTATATATATGGCTTGCATATACATGTTTTATATATATCCATAATTATATGTAACAAGAAATTGTAACAGTTACTGCATGTGAGCAGCATACGTAAAATTAATGTACGATTTCAAGATCTACCATGCTAGCATGTACTGTAGATACTACACCCCCAACCTGTTATCCCTCTGCATGCTATTATCAGATCCATGATCATGACCTCATGCAATTTAAGTTGATTTGAGTCTTGGGTGATGTGCAGATCAATGTTCTGCACTGTTGTGAAGACACATACGTATACATATGGCAGATTGAGGTACGCATAATTATAGGGCAGAACTGTGGTAACCTCACGTGCTGGAGCTCGACGTCTACGACCATCTGCAGTTGGAGTAGAACCTTTTGTAAGAGTGTATACTGCTCACTGCAATGTAATCTTTGGACTCCAAATACAACACAAAGCCATCATCATAGTGTAGAAGTATATTGTACAGTCGTATAATTATAGCTGATTTGTAGATGTCAATGCAATATGTTGACGCAGAAACGACTGTCTACTACTACTGTCAACCGTCATTGCATAACAATAAAATCATAATTATGTAAAATATTAATTAAGTTTGAAATTTGCATTCATACAGCTATATCATAAGCATGCATAGGACAGGGTTACTTAAAATAACTTGTAATTGTTATTATTAAAAGTAGCAAGACTTCAAAAGTGTTCCAGTTCAGATTCAAAACAACATACACACACACACACACACACACACACACACACGAGACGAGACAAGGAGACAGGTCAACACGGCCAAGCCACAGGCATCGTTAGTGGCCAACATTTAGCATGTATTTACACTCATAAACATAAATAATGGGAAGCTGCCAAATTGTTAGCGGGTCTTGGTCTAAGCATTTGCACGTCCATTTATTGAGACTTCATCTGATCTTCCCATCTGGTCTGGTTCATCGTGAGCTGGTCCACAATGCTTCGCGAGAGGTGTGTGTTGACGAGCTGATGCCACAGTTTGAAGAGGGGAAGGGCCATAAACTGTATGAAGCCTGGAGGGATGAGGGAAAACGAACATGTGAATGACATGAATGCATTCCAGTACATATCAAGCAGGTCAGTTGTCCCATACCACTACAAAGGTAGCAGGTGTGAGAGCTTCTTGTAAAAGGTGAGTGGCTTATCAGCCAGCTCACAGTTGACCTTACAATATTATTAACTCCACTGAACTTTTTGGTATTGCAACACACAAAGCTGAAGGAGTAACATTTTCAGCAAACTTAAAAAGACTTCAGCTATTTGTAATTTTACTGTCAAGAGTGAGGTCAGGGTGTGACAATCCTCTGTACAAACATTCGCTTGTCATGTTTAACAATAAAGGTCAGCGAACACAGCCCCTCCCCCAAAGCAATCTAGAAAGAATTTTCGAAGAGAAGGAGGCCATAGAAAGTTCAGTCACGGTATATATTACAAGAATTAGTTCATGACCAACCACTTAGAAATGCAGACACACCCACACATTGACAGCAGTACAAAGTACTGAGACTACAGAGTGAGTAGAGTGTACCCACACATGTACTTGGGATGGGCCTCAGACACTACAGCTATAACAGTTTTAAATGAAATGAATATTACGAGCACACCCACTCACGCACAAACACAAATACAAACACCACACACGCACAGGATGTACACACCTTTTTGTGAATCAGCCACGGACACACTGTGCCTGTCACAGAGGAAGGAAATGGGGAGGTGGAGGTCCCTTTCTGAGTCTCCTTGCCGGAAGAACTCCTCCATGATTCGCAAGCTCCAGTTATGACAGAGGTCCCAAAGACGAGTCTGGTTGCTGATGTCGGCACATTTCAAGGCCATCTGGATACAACAGAAGAGGGTAGGAAAGATTTCAACATCACAGCCAGTGATTGCGCAATCAGCTACTTCTATTATACAACAGAACCTATGGGAATCAATTAGCACACTGCAGGAAGCTACATTAATACTATTACAATAACAGTATAACTATACAAATATGATGCCCTGACATTCTACTCTAATAAGACACGCTAGTTGGATGTATGAATTATTCATGAACAAAAAAGGATTTTCTTGGTATGACCACACTGCAAGAATGCCAGCACATACCAGACACAGACTAGTACCCACACGCACGCACATAATGAGGTGTGTGCTGGGGAGGAGGTGTGACAGCCAGCCTGGCAAAACACCTCACATCACTCCACCCTTCTATTTTTGAAATTCTATTTTTGAGTCATAGCGGAAATGTCACCTGAGAGTATCCCGCAAACCACATAGCATCACAAGAACAGGTAAGTAGACTAAGACACCTCCGAGGCACAACAGGGACTGTGACCACAAGGAATAAGCCTTCGTCTTTAGAAGAGCCCTGGCCTGCACACACTCTAACACATACTCACACAGCCACACTGTACACACATCATCCATGCAGCTAAAGCCACTTATGACTTAGTGTTGCCACCACTTGTGTACCAAGCTGTTGGCTTGCAAGGTACAGTACCTAGACCCACAACACTGAAGTACAGTCCACAACATCTCCCACTCAACACCAACCACAGACAGACAGACGTATGATTGATTTACAGCCAGTCACCACAGTGGCACCGACTACATCACACTACACTACAGGGTTTGTGGAGCATGACCACCATAACATCCCTGCCTTGTGTGGCTGCAGTGTGTGGTACAGAGCAGAGTGCATTCGTACCACGTGACTAGGAAAGGTCATGCAATGAATCTCAGAGCAACCTGGCAGCCTATCTGCAATAGCATCTTATCCGTCACATCAACACACAAGCAAAGTGGATTGAGCTTGTCACATGGCAGTGGCAGATAGAAAGCATCACTACACACAGAAGTCACATGCTATTTCCATTACCACATACTGTGTGACTACAGAGGTGGGAGCAAGAAATCAATCAGTTCCCATTGGAACTGATGTGAGTGATTGAATTGTTTTCAAAATAGTTGTATACAAATGGTAGACGACCTCTCTCACAGGTGGGCAGTAACTGCTCTCATAGGTTCTGACAATTGAAGTGTTGTTACCAATTTTGCATTGAGCTCACACAAACAATTTTAATTAGGCGACATCAATTCAACTACTTATTAATTCAGATACTTGTATCACCACCACATTACACAGTTTTGTAGAGCTCTGTCTGTACCTTTTGAGATCAATCTGATGTATAGGGGTAACGTCATCAGAAAAATATCAATGATTTCATCATGAGATAACTGTACAGATAACTGAACAGTGAATGCGCTCGATCATGAGATACACATGAGGCAGTCAAGTAATGTAGTCTCTTTGTCAGGCTGGGAACAAGGATCCCATCACTTAGACACTATACAGAGACAGTGATTGAAATGCTCTGAAAGACTTAAGATATTCAATTAACTCTTCCACCCACACAGGATCATAGATGAACCTGACCTGAGTTAACACTAGGAAGAAGACGACGCAGGAAATGATTTTTATCTCTGTACCATCCACAGCACAGACCCATTGCTTCAACTGAAGGGAATGTTGACAAACAGAACAGAAACTATGAATGTACACAGTCATGGTGAGTAATGTTAGTAAAGTAAAAGTTGTACCACGACCCATGGCAGGCTTGTGTGTTCTAATCCCATTCACACAGCCACAGCCTTAACCCTAACCCACCAAATGTGAGATATGTTTACCACAATACCAGGTCATCACCCACAAGTAATAACAATTTTAGTGTTCTTGTGTTGCGTAAAGGCAAACAACCCCCACCCACCCGAAGCGCTCCGTCTACCCGTGCCAACATCTACAACTAACAACAATAAATCCATTAGGAAGAATGTAGGACAGCAGAGAACAAGTTCACCCGACAATCCCAAAACTCATTTACAGTGAGACTCCTAATGACTGCAACCAAGGATGACCCCATGTGTGCATACATGAAGAAAGTACAGTTTCCGCTCTGCCTAAACCACCACTATCCCGGTAGGGCTCTCCATGATTAGGTGTTAATCAGGAACTGACACTGAAGGCACAGTGAAGCCTGTAGCTTCCTCCTTACCAGAATGACTCATCCTGGGCCACATACTTCGCTAACCACACATTACATCATCACACATGTACACGCCACTACACACCAATAAACTGTGAAAATGGCACAAATGGGGCATGCGTAAGACTGAAAATTATGTTCAGTCAGGTGTACACACACACACCTACTAAAACACACCCCCACGCACGCACACACACACACACACACACACACACACACACACACACACACACACACACACACACACACACACACACACTTACCATTAGCACAAACTTTCTGTCCTCAGATGTTGCCCTCATGTCCACTCCTTTGTCCAGCTTGCCTTCAAACAGGCCCAGATAGTACTTGTGCTGGGTGAAGTCTGTGCCCAGCACCAGCTCCTCCATCAGCTGCAAAATCGCCTCCTTCTCTTCGACACCGAGGTGGTCCAAAAGCCTGGATTCATTGATTATGCCACGAGCAGATTGAATGTGGTGGTGCTCCAAGAGGGAGTTTTTCTGTATATAAATACACAGTGAAATAAGGTCAGTGGTACAGTACTAATGACAATGCCAGATGGCTATACATAAAGCAGCATGTTAAAGAGGGTTGGACAATGTCTTGTCTCCTGGAATGCCTTGTACAGCATAACTTGTTAGAGAACATCAAAGGGCAACAACTTTGAACACACGGGGAAGTATGTGTGAGCAGTTACATGCCAAATGGTAGGAATACCGCAGACAAAGAAATTTAATTGTTACCAGTGAACCAATTAACGGGGAGAGGCCTTGCAAGTACTAGAACCTCAGGCGAGTGCGACAGTTATCGATTCGTGTTACTTATGTATGACAATAGCGCATGTGTACCCTATCCCCACCCTCCACTCACCCCATGAATAGAAGCCAAGTAGCTGGACGTCTTGATCAGATAGGCTTGATTTACACCTGTCAGGTGAAACAACACACGCACACAAAGGTTTAGTAGACTCAACATCAAGTTCTTCCTGATGTGTGTATACAAAGGACCTGTACATGTCGTCAAATGCAGAATGTCCCACTCCTTACCTGGGTGATCAACGTCATGGAGAATGGCTGCCAACATGGCTGCAAGCACTTCAGTGCGGTTCACACACTCAAATACCTATTGGGGGGGGAGGGGGGGAAGAGTTGGAGGATGATGTATTCCCAAATGTGATTACAACACACAATACATTGTCAAAGGATTCTCCCATGTGAATTTGGTGAGTGAATTAAAGACACTGACTAATGGACGCTAATGGAGAATGAAAATGAATAAAAATCAAAATGATGAAGCCAACACACAAGGCCTCTTCCCTCCCAGCTACAAGACACACACACACACACACACCTTCCGTTCCTGCAACAAGCAATGCAGAGCCTGAAGGACGTCTGTTGCGTGCGTACTGTTGTGGTAAGGGTTCTCAAAGTGGTAGGCATCTTCTGTCATGTCTACACAATGAGACAACAACTCGCATTTACACATTGCCATGAAAACAGGTGCAAAAGACTACTTGCCACCCAATCAAATTTACATACAAATCTATTGTTTAGTTTTAAGTGAATTCTTTGCAGTGACACACTTTCCCAAAAATGCTAATGCATTTCACATCATGAAACTCATAACTTAATACAATATGAAATCATTTACAACACCACATAAGCATCGTAATAATCTCAGAACTCACTCAAGAACTTCATCAACTTGACAATGTCCAAGTCGAAATGCTGGATCACCTCGTATTCTTGGAATAAGTGCATAGCCAGGTAGAACAGTGGACGGCCTATTTACAAGTAGAGAAATTGAAAATATCATTTAACACGTGAGGATAGTGATAATGGAACCAGTCAAAAAATACAATTCTGACCATGTCAACACATACGCACATATAGACACAACATACGTACGTACCTCCAGACAGTCTGGTCAAGGCAAAAACGTCAAAGTCCCACTTTCCAACATTCTCCAAAAGAACCTACACGAACAAGACAACACTGACATTAAAACAATCTTCTCATCACTCCAAAAACAAGTCCTTCTCGCACGGGCTACTCGCAGCATAAGGAAACAGACGGCGCGCCTTCTCCCTACAGGCCCGCCATTAACTTCAAGCTTAACAGTCCAACAAGACACCCACCCTCCCTCCCCTCCCTACGTGTGAGCCTGCTTCACCTTAAAGCTGTACTGATCCGCCTCAACCCCGTAGCAGCTCAGCGAGGTCTTCTTAAAGGCGCGCTTGTAGGCTTGTCCACTCGGGCCAGCGACCATGAGGGAACTGCGCCGCTTATCGGCGCAAGCACGAAGGAAATCAGCAGTTAACCCTGGAAGAAAGGCAGAACAATGAAGTGTGAGGTGACTGAAGAGGCGCGCACGGGGAGCGATGGCGCGGCCAAGGCCAAATAAGCATGCTTCGCTTACTCACCATTCATCATCATGGTGTGGTGGGTTTCTTGGAGTTCTCACAGGAGAGCGGTAGATATCCTTGCAACTGAGCAGTTCTCCTCTAAAACATTCAACGCGTACACATTAATCGGCTGAATGAGGGTCGCTCGTCCCTTTATATAAACTGCGACCGCCATATTAGGAAGTCATTAGGTCATTCGTAATTCATTTTTTCGACATCGATAATAATATTATTAGATCATCACGTACGCGCAGTCATTCCTATTAAAGTGCGAGCTGGATGTTCCTAGTGATGTACGCACGCATCATGACTGCAAACGTTCACAGAAGCTGCTGATTTCACTAAGCGTTTGGCAGCAAAACTGCTGCCTTCGTCCTGCCATCTTTTTACCACTGACGAAGGCAGCAGCTAGCTGCCATGCCATTTGGTGATATCTATCTTTGTCCAGTGACCTCTGTGGGACTTGATGCCAGTGATGCAACCTAGTTAGACAAAGTACATTAAAATCAATCAGATGTATCTACATACACAGTAGCTATGTATACCATATGTCCTTGTGTGTTCTTGCACAACGTAACGGCTATTATTCAAACAGGAAATCAATGAGCAACAATGCAGCTTCAAACAGGGGGCTGAGGGGTTCACCTTGAGAACATTTGTCAACTGCATACAGAGCTAGCAAGCAGCTGACAAAGCCAGTGTGGCTAGTGCATTTCAAGCTTGACTGTAGGTAGCTACCAACACAGCTATACGTGTAAATGAGGCGCTGCCAAATTATAGCATTTGTTATGTCAACAGTAAACAACAGGTTGCATGAGAGAATGCTAATAACCACAGGTTGCATGAGAGAATGCTGTATACAGCCACATGCTAATAACCACGTGGTGTAGACAGCTGCATAGACAAAGTACAAAGCTAGGTATGTAACAACCAGTAGAATTTAAAGCTCTAACTATAGCTAAGGTCAAAGTTACTAATATTCCATGGCACATGTAAACTGACAAGCATAAGATTTCATGTAGGTTTGTGTGCTGTTAACCCAACCTCATGGATCGAATTGATTGTGAATGCAGCGTACGTGTAAGGTGTAAGGTGGGGGTATGAGATGTACAGGAAGAGAGGACAAGGGAGGGATCCGGGTGAGGGTCCTGGGATCGAGGATTGGGGTGAGGGGATCGTTGAGTCTGGCCTGCTAGACTATCCTGTAAGGGCCTACCGGGCACTTGCAGGACGGTCTAGTGGGCCAGACTAATATGGGGGTACATATATAATATATACTGTGTTTGTGTCTGTAAATAACAGTAGCTGTAACAATATTATACATATATAGCTCCTGATCATGTGTGTGTGTGTGTGTGTGTGTGTGTGTGTGTGTGTGTGTGTGTGTGTGCGTGTGTGTGTGCGTGTGTGTGTGCGTACATGTGCTGTCTGTGTTAATACCACACTTGATTGAAGGTGATATATATCACTATGCAATACATCCTCTGAAAGTGTGGTGATTATTATTTTATTTACTGTTACCAAGGAAACCATATCCATTTAGGAATTATATATAGGCCTAAGCAAACATGGTTTCCTTGGTAACGCTTATAATAATGGGTGTACGTGTTAAATTTGACAGAAATGCATTTTCTGACTTGTTGACTGAATACACCATTATCACATTATTGACATGTAAAATGATATTTTCAAAATCCATTCTTGTAAACAGGTCGGCTATTGTTCTATATAGCTACCTTGCAATGCACTTAAGTTCCAAGAGTACGTGGTGATCATGCAGCACTTTGACTTGGACAATCTGTATATATTTCAGTTTGAAGCTGATGAAGTTGAATGACGTCGACATTGCAGTACTTGTATATATATACTTATGCCAAAGTGATCGATTGCATGCATGCAGTGGAACCTGTCTAAGACAGCCACCCATTGGCCATATGCATGTGGTTCTAACTGCACATGGCCTTTATAGATAGAGAAGCCGGTGGATGGCTGCTCTAGCTATACAGATCGAGGTATACAGATTGCTTTAATGTTATTTGGGGCCAGGGATATCCAGAGCCTGCATGGCTGTTCTAGATCGAGAGGTGGCTGCTTAAGTTTAACACAGTGACCATCTTAGATAGGCCGCGGTTCTACTGTACCCATGGCCATGCAGAATGCACAGCTGTATATATGTGCAGTTAATGTACATGTATATACATACAGCATGTATGCACCATTGTACACACGCATGCATTCTTCGACAAAGAAATCAATTATAGACATGACAACTGTACAATAACTATAAATGGCTTTGCCAAAAACGTACAACACGCATGAATTTAATACTAAACTAATACTACTAAACTGCAAAGAATCAGTTGTGTTTAAAGAATCAGTTCTTGCAAAGGTGAAGAGTGTTTGTGATATTAGATGAGATTTGGTGCTATTACCATTGCATGTCCGATGAAGGAGGTCCCAAAAGCAAGATCTGAAATAGCATTACAGCAGTCTTCTTCTAAATTAATGTGAACATACACCTTCGAATTTAGAGAACTTGTAATTGACATCAAAGAGATCCCGAGTGAGGTAGTCTTTGTATGTGCCTTCAATAAGAGGGTCATTGGGACCGGGAAGCTCAGACCATGGTCCTCCTTGACTGTTGCCCCCGTACAGACATGGGGAGGCAGTCTTATCCCAGGTTCGGTGGTAGAGGTAAGCGGTGAAGCTTCGGGTGTTGGCACCCGGGTAGGCCACAGTGACTACGTACGGTCTTGTTCGCATGATGGCTTGACGCTGCTCAGGAGTGAGTGAAGACGGGGGCTCGTAGCTGGATACACTCACAGGGATGTTCCAAAACTGGCCTGCAATCAAACAAGCAGCCACATATGGAATGAAGCCAACACAACAGAACAGGCTTTGAGCCCCCCCATGCATGTCTGACTTGGACTGTGACCCTTTACCACAAAGCAGGAAGGGAATACATGTACAGTGAAACCTGCCTAAGATGGTCACCGTGTTAGGCTAAAACAACCAGCCTCCCTGGCCCCAAATAGTACTAAAGCATTGCAGTCTACCTCTGTAGAGCAGCCACCTCTCTACAAAGGTCAGTTAGAACAGGATGGGTGCTGTCTTAGTTCCCACAGTAAAGTGGAACTTCTCTAAAGTGATCACAAGGCAGGTTGACCCCAATTAGCACTAACATGGCACTGAACATAGCATCCTACCTCTGTAATGCAGCCACCCCAAAGGCCAGGATAACTGGCCCACAGGTGACTGTCTTAGACAGGGTTCACTGTACTATATTCACTTGTGTGTGCACGGTATTAGTCACACAGCATCGTCATACTTGTACATTAAACACGCAAGACACAAACTTGCACAGCAAGACCAGTAACTGCTTCATTGAAGTAGAGAGTGCATGTAACTGCGGACAAAACACTCTGTGCCAAGATGTTAGACAGCACTTTTAAATTGAGGTGGCCATCATAGGTTTCACCTATTAACTTCCCTGACTGTGGTATTTCCCACAAATGTAGGTAATTTTCACTATGAGAAAAGGCCACTTTCACTGTAGACCTATTCTGCCACCAGTTTGAAAGTAAACACATTTACTTTACCAATAATATAATACAAATTTGATTGATGTGTAGTAACATATCTCAAGGCACAATGGTACAATAGCACATAAAAGCACCTTCCACACAAACATTTTCTCACCAATATCTGCCAGCTATTCACTCTTGAAATACAATTCTACCTGGGCACACACACACACGCAGTCTCCACCCTTAAACCCCTATACAATACACTGCACCTTATTGTGTCATAGATGTGTGTACATTAGGGGTCAGGAAGTCTGGCCAGGATCGCTGGCATAGGCTTCTCTCCCATACACATTCCAGCACACATCATCACTTGAAGCTGCTGATTATCCGTTGTACTTACTTCTTTGGGAAAACAATTACTTTTAATGCATACAAGTCAAGGAAGTCACACCCATATAGCATGCCCATTCAGAGGCCACTACCGCATGCAGTGGTCCCTTATAAGTAATGCAATACTAGTCTACCATGCTGGGTAAATGATTCCATAGTCATTCTACGTAATTGAGGACAAGAGACTGGTAATGATTCCTTGCTTTGTTCGGCAGTGAAGGAAATCACTAAGAATACTATTTCTGACTTCCTATTGTAATACATACACACACACTTATACAATACAAATGTACAATACACTGGACACTTACAACGCAGTGTATTTGAATGATGAATGTTCAACACTAACAGTGTTGTCCCTAGGCTGGCTTTGAAGGGTACAGAACCCTTCCTAGCTGCTTTTAGAAAGAACCCTCCTCAAGGCTATAGGCATGGCTCTGTACCCTCTTTGAACGAGACCACCAGTGTTATGGTATAGGCTTGCATGCATTGAGCGACATTGTGTGTTACGAGGCAATGTATCCTCTCAACTTTGCTGCGTAAAGAAAGCTGACACCCTCTCCCACACTCCACCATCCACTACCCAGTCCTCACATGACTAGCAGTCCAGCTTACCCTTCTTAATTAAGCTATTTTCTGGGGAAAGCCCTGCATTAGCGTCTTGGTATACATGTTGTTAGCAGCAGTGGCAGGAGAGGTGAACAGAAAAGGTAGCCAGCTCAGCCTATGACAAGTACACTACCTCTATGCGCAGAAGCATACATCAACAGCAGTGCAATAACCAACACAGCCAGTATAATAACACAGCCATGTTGGCATTGTAAACACATGCTACTTATGGTGGCCTTAAGTGCCTCGTGAGGAACCAAAGCAGGAAATACGTAAGGGCAAAATGGGATGTTACATCTTGTCAGCAAATAGGAGTGATGGCTTATATGTGCATGCACAGCAGCTTGGATAGCATACTTAAGAGTGGGTGTGCACGTGTGACATCATTAGCTATATACAAAGATGGCAGTGCTTACGTACCAAGAAGGCCATGTGACATTGGTCTCAAATTGTATCCACGAGACACCACAAACTTGATCATGGGCTGACCCGAGATGTTCTGGCAAATGACCCACATGATCAGGTCCAAATTCTCACAATTAGGGACCCCGATCCTCACTCGGTCTCGGCGCCTAAAGATGGTGACCCCAGCTTCACTCCTCATCATCTGCACAGCCTCACCATTTAGTGATGCCGCACAGCCGTCAAGGTCCACCGCTACATCGACGCACCTGCCGTTGGAATCCACAGCCGCTATGCCCACCTTAGATACAATATTTCCATGACTTGGGTCGATCATTGGGCTGTACAGGGCATTGACAGACGTACACGTGTCCGAAATGAAATTGAAGTGTCTGTTAGAAATGCCGTGAATCTCAAAACAGAGAGAGAGACCTTGGAGCTCTGGAGTATCGTCACCCACCAGCAGCGGTGCAGTGAACAGTGGGTCACCAATCACCGTGTCATTTCTGATGATACCTGCAGAAAGATATATGCACAATGAATGTAGTGCAAACACGCAAATGCAGTGATCCTTCTAGAACTAGCTGAACCTGGGTGTCAGTGACATCACTGCAAGAGTCCCTTCTAGAACACTGTACAATGTACGGATGCAGGTACAAGTAAACAATGTAATGCTGCAGTAGAAATTTGTGCGCTGGTGGTGGCAAACAGTACTGACGCATGTACGCAGGTAGTTCTCATTCATGCGCATGTATTCAAAGAACCACCAAATCAGTGCACAATGTACGCACGTATACATTGTTCACCACCTGCAACACATACATACATTGGCACACGTGCTTTCCACTCAGACACATGCTTCGTAATGTATATTTGTACAAGGTGTGGACGAACATGCATAAAATGGTGCACGTGTCTGCATTCTGCCAGTGTGTGTGCATGCACACATACATACAGATCTGTACACACACACGTTACATATACGGACGTACTCACCCCCATCCGCAAGGTGTGCATACAAGATGCCTTTAGTGTCCCAAATGTATCGGGAACAAAGTGCCCACAGAAACCCATTGTATTTCACATTGTAGCTATGTACGTGATCACTTCAGCAGTAAATAGTACAAGCAGTTTCCTGTTGTGCAGAAATAGTACTCTTGTTTCCTTTTTAGGTCAACATGAGACATTGAATTCCTTCATAGCGTAAGCTGTGGAGGTGTGGGATGCCCAGTCAAGTGTGACCTTATGTGACCATGTGGGTAGCTGTATGGCATCACTGCCCGACAGTTGCATTGATATGGTTGCCATGGTTAAGCTAAAATGTTGATGGCTGGACATTTAAGGAACGATCAAGCCTGCACTAAGTGTACACGCACGTGGGACATGTCCTATGTAAACAATGCGGGCGATTTTTGACCTTCGTATTCTTTGCTCTTTCTCCTGTAGATAGGATCTGCACAAAGCAAGCTGTGTATGTAATTGAAGCTGCATTCTTGTACTTCTATTCAGCGCAACAAGTATTTCATTGACGGCTTCCTTGACGGAGAATCGCCGCCGACAAGAGTACCTATAGAAAGGCAGGAAAACGCCGATCGACTTCGTGGGAGAGGCTAAAAGCGAATGAAATTGCACAGAAGTATGTACAATCACATCATCGAAGTTTTCCATGTGACCGCTTTTGATAAACCGATCTGGTGCAGAGTTACATCGCGAAAACCAAATTCTTCCTTCGCGGCCGAAACTTTGGCACTGGATAACTCACGATAGGAACCTCGTACTAAAAGCGGTCACATGGAGAAGTTGTAAATCATCCTTAAGTTACTAAATCTGATCTCATCGTGCAAAGGGCTGGTGTCCTTCAAAGTCGGGAAGGCGATTTACTGCAAAACTCAATTCTGCCATCTCGAAATTCTTCAGTCACACGACAATCTCGTGACATGCCAAATATGGAATACAAGCTATGACGTCATTTAACGTTTGCAGTGTATGAGATGCAGGATTCATTTGCCACAAAGCCATGAAACCTTGATCCTTTCAAAGTTTAAGAACGGCGAAGATTTCATCTCTGTTTCCCTCTTACCATAACTCTTTGTTGTCTCCTAAAAGCTCGTTTCTTCACCATCACCGAATATGACGTTCGATTACACAAGTCTCTCCTATCACGCGCACATCACATGCAGATCAAGCGTTGCCGTGGCAACACAGGAATTTCACACCTAAAGGTGCGAATACCACAAGGTTCACGAACAGTTAAGCAACACACACACACACACACACACGCAAGGTGTGCATACAAGATGCCTTTAGTGTCCCAAATGTATCGGGAACAAAGTGCCCACAGAAACCCATTGTATTCCACATTGTAGCTATGTACGTGATCACTTCAGCAGTAAATAGTACAAGCAGTTTCCTGTTGTGCAGAAATAGTACACTTGTTTCCTTTTAGGTCAACATGAGACATTGAATTCCTTCATAGCGTAAGCTGTGGAGGTGTGGGATGCCCAGTCAAGTGTGACCTTATGTGACCATGTGGGTAGCTGTATGGCATCACTGCCCGACAGTTGCATTGATATGGTTGCCATGGTTAAGCTAAAAAGTTGATGGCTGGACATTTAAGGAACGATCAAGCCTGCACTAAGTGTACATGTATATTGATTCATCTAACAGTTAAGCAACCCACACACACACACACACACACACACACACACACACACACACACACACACACACACACACAACACACACACACACACACACACTACTCACCACACTCCTCCCTCTGGTCCCTGAGGAACTGCATGTCTGGCAACACCCTCCAACTCTGGATGAATGTCTTAACCTGCTCTGGGCTGGCCACGTCAGCCGCTAGCTCAGTGTCCCTGAACACCAGTTGTCCTGCAATGTCTCCGCAGAGCCCGCAGAGCTTCAAAAGGTCCTCACTGACAGTCACATTGACGACAAGTGATTCACTATCAGGCTCCTTTACTAGCTGGACAGAGATGCCAAACGCTAGCACGTGCACCTTAACAGCATTTGTACTCTGCAGCACTACTAGTCTACTGCGGTTGAAGCTGGACTGCGTCCCGTCACCGGTGACAGCAACAACGGGATCCTCAAGACGCTCATATCCCACAGTGAGGTTCTCATACAAGATGATGAGACCTAGGGAGGCTTCGTCGGCGCCCTCTTCACCCAGCACAATGCCAACACGCCCAGTGTTCAGGTCTTGCGACAGAAAGTCAACATGAATCCTAAAGGGAGTAAATCCATCACAGATTCGCACAAGTTCGTATTCACATGGCCCCATGAAGCTGTAGCTTGAGACATTGACTGTGGCTGGAGATATCGGACGGAATGGTGTGATGATGAGGGGGTTCTCCACAGTGCAGGAGGCAATCAGTTGCTTGTCATCTATTGTGCCTGTGAAAGCTGTAGGGTGGAGGTTGATGGCGAGAGTGTTAAGTAGCAGAGGAAGGAAGGATTGTGAGGGTGTGAAGTGATGTGGTTATGTGGGCCATAGGGAGGTGAGGTACTAAGGAGTGAACTGGAGTGAGTAGTGTGAGAATGGAGGTGTTAATGAGGGAGGGAGGTGAGTACTGTGGGTAGGGAGGTGATAAGGAATCAGGGAGGGGTGAATATACAGCGTGGGAAGCAAGGTGTTGAATGTATGAAACCTTATGAGTGACCAGTCACTCTGGATATTAAGAAGGATCTCAAAGGATGTGAACCCCATGCACCCACCCCCCACCAGTGACTCATGCTGCCCACTGTCATGTTCCAACACACTCACTTGCTTCCGTGATTACCACAGTAGTGTCATCACCAATGAATACGGACGCATTCATGACATTCACAGGCCTCTTAGGAGACAGTGAGACGATGAACACAAGGTCAGTGTCACTGTCTGCGTTCAGAAGAATGTCAATGCCAACGCACTTCTCAACTTCACTGGGTGCAAATGTGACAGTGAAGGGCTTGCTACTAAAGTGAATGTCAGCTGTAAACAACGTGGAAGGAAGGGAGAGGTGGGGAGGAGGGAATGGAGAAACACATTGCACACAATTTCAAGTTACAATGTGCCATATGCTTACAGAGACAGACAGTGCGGCGGAACAAAAAATGGTTTGGGGGGCACTTGGTGGCAATTAAAGCCAGTCAGGCCAATAGCCACTATTGTGGGATCTGGAATTATTGGGGGTTACAGCCCCTATAGCCCCCCCCTGTCTGTCACCCTAGGAGAAAGACACCGTGCAGTAATCTTAATTCACTGCTTAAAACTTAATGCACTGCTTTAAACTTAATGCACTACTTCAAATACAACTTGGAAAACAGCCAATCACTCCTCAGAAATGCACAATGTCAGTTGTGCTCGTTCAGTGTAGCAATTGTAACAAATAATACTGCTTTTGCATTGAATATGCAAGTACCAAGAATACATAATAGATGCACTCTTGATAGCACACAATCAAACCGATAAATATCCTGTGCAACAATGCTTAGGAAAGTGTTGTGTGTTGGGAACATGTGCAAAGAGTGCATGTGTGCATGTAAAGCAGAAGAGATATGGGACTATCAGTGCAAACAGGTCAAAAGGAGACGACATACATAATGCCTGTACAGTACTTTAGACAGGTACTGTCATCCCATTCCACAAGACAGCCACCGATATGACATCATACCTTGATATAGTACATGAGTGAATGATGTCATTGGCTAGTGGAACTGAAGCCTTGATAACATCACAGCTGTGATTGATTCCTTAAATACTTGTCCAATTAAATTCTCTTTATACAGGAACAAAGGGCAAGCGTTAATTAGTCTATTCATGTCTAAGTATGTAGGAAGATTGTGGAAAGATTCACAGTAAAGAATTAAAGTTAACACGCTTGAACAGTGTAAGATACATAGCGTTACTTTAAGCAATTTTAGAGAGGTCTTCAGTGAAGTCATTGCACCACGATCCTTTTGTTCCTTTGTGACACATTCACCAAGTACACCTTATGACATACTATGTCCATTAGCTAACGGATACTACATACTTTAAGTTAGCCCCGGCTCTATCTACATTCCACATCAGTGGTGAAATATGTCTAGTCAGGACATGCAGGAGTGATGTGGGGTACAGTAGGTCTAAATGCTACAGGGAGGAATTGAGGTGGGCACACATAACACATACGTAGCTGTCAATTGAAACACTTGAATGGTGAGAAGAGTTGGCCACAGAGAGGTACACTTCTGAGACTGTCACTGACCGTCACGGTCCAGCCAACTATACTTCCTATTGCAACATGATTTTCAGTGAGGTATGTGCCAACCTGAGTGTATATATATGCCTGAGGGCATGTGGCATAAATAATAAAATAATAATAAAATAATAATAATAATTATATATACGTAGGAACCACAGTATGCTGATTCCTGTTGTTAACTATACAATACAGAAGAATTGTATGTTTCAACTTGATAGTATATCCACAACTGCCTCCAAATTAGCCTAACAATGATTTCTTCCTCATAACAGGGGTGAAGAAGGCTGCCTCATTTCCATTGAGATGGCTGCTACATCGCTAAGCTCTACCGTGACAGAGCTAACACTTGTATGCACTAACACTGCACTACAGTAATACCTAGCAATGTGTCTTACCTTTTGCAACCTCCTCTCCCTCTCCTAGGAAGAAATCCTCTGATGTAATCTCCTTGGGTCTTGCTTCTACTGTCACGTTAAAGTCAACGTCTCCCTCTGTCTTCTTCAGACAGACAACAGCAGTTTCGTTTTCTGTGTCAGCAATGTATCTGTCCTTCGTGAACTCCACTCTGACTGTATGTGCATAAGAGCGAGAAATACTGTAGCCATTACGACTACATAGTAATGTCAGAGCTACAGGTTTCATTTCACACATGCATATGGTCGCAAGAGTGTCCACAATTGTTTATCACAAGCACCATCTTAACATGATTAACTCTTTAAATTTACTCAGGCAAGGTCGCCACAGGAGAAGTACAAATGCAGATTGTAGTACACCACACAAAATAGGATTATCACATCACGGGCAAGGAATCCACATGCATTGGACGTGGTATGCTCGGCTACTAGATTCCTAATCATCATTATACCAGCGATAAATAGGGCTGGGCAGCTGTGTAGGAAAGACGGACATGCTGAGGTTTGGTCACACACTGGACATAGTTCTTGGTAGCATTTGAGTGTCTACTGATGAAGAGGATCAACAATAGGTACTGTCCACATCAGAGAAGTGCCCTCAATTCTAAGGAAATGTTGCACACATCTCTATGTAGCTGAGACAATAGCACTGTCCACTTCTGAGAACTGCCCCCAATTCAGAGGTAATTTTGCACATACTTCTTTGTAACTGGGACAATAGACACTGTCCTCATCAAAGAGGTGCCCTGAATTCAGTGTGCACTACATTAATACAGCTTCGAGTCTGGTGGGGGGGGGTCATGTACTGTAGCACAATTTTGTTGTCAAGGAGAATGCCCAGCTTGTGCTCACTAGCAGCTAAGTTGGTCTATTGAATCTTAACAGGGTTTTGAGTGGCACTGTCCATTGTAAGACTACTGTTTAGTTAGTAGTACAACTCAGATTCTGTAATGTTATATAACTTGCTTCTCAAGTGGACCTCCTAGGCAAGTGGGGGGTTCTTTTGAACCCTCCCCCCCACCCCTGTGTACAGGCCTGTAATAATGAAATTTCACTGCTCATACAGCCACAGCCACACAGCCACGCACACACAGCCACACACACACACACAGCCACACAGCCACACAGCCACACAGCCACACACACAGCCACACACACACAGCCACACAGCCACACAGCCACACAGCCACGCAGCCACACACACAGCCACACACACAGCCACACACACACACACAGCCACACAGCCACACAGCCACACAGCCACACACACACACACAGCCACACAGCCACACAGCCACACAGCCACACAGCCACACACACACACACACACACAGCCACACAGCCACACAGCCACACAGCCACACACACACACACACACACACACACACACACACACACACACCCAAATACATACAAGGTAAAATAAAAAAAGTATTAATGTCATCAACAACACAAAAGCCAGACTTCAAAGTGGGAAGTAGGAAAGTGACACATGTCCACATACCCACAGGGTGGGTGATGAGGTAATGACTAAAGTGTGCCACTTCCTGCCAAAGTGACATCATGCAGTAATGAGGGTAGTTTCTCACACCCTTACCATCATCATTTTTTATAATAGCTGTGACAGTTGAGTCTTCAGGAATTGTGACAGATGACGTGTTGCTTGAAAGACAGATGCCAAAGGATTCATTAGGCTCAATTTCCATGTCATCCAGAACTGTGATGTCATTGAAGCACTGCACAATCTCATGAGATTCAAACGTGACCACAAATTCTATTGGTCGGTAATCAACACCACCTGTAGTTTCAGGGGAGAAATGTGAACACTTGGGCATGTTAATTGAGTAGGGTGTCACCTTCTTTCTTCCTCTCTCACTCCATGCACAAGTGTGTAGGCACCTCACTCAGTCACCCAAGCATTTCCTTTCCCTTCTTTCTTCATCACACATCTCCTCCCTCCCTATCACTTAAGACACCACCCTAATCTCAGTCAGGACGCCCCTCATTCCACATGCCTCACTCCCATTCCTCACCCCTCACTCCTTCACACCCCTCCTTCCCTTCCCTCCCCTCACACCATCACACCTCCTCCCTTCTTCTCCCCAGCCCTCACTCCATCATACCCCCTCTCTCCCCTATCACCCCCACTCCATTAAACCCTCCCACTCCCTCCCCACACCTCCCTCATCACTCCCCACCTCTCCCTCACCTCCCCACCCCTCACTCCCCACACCTCCCTCCATCACTCCCCTCCTTCCCATCCCTACCCCTCCCTCCATCAACCCCCTCCCCACCCTTACCAGTGGCTGCCGGGTCAGATGACCCACTGCAGGTAGTCACCAAAGCAGTCACAGGGCAGCTGTTCTCACCATGCTTCACCACGCATACATTGAATGTTGCTTGACTCTCATGAACCTCCACTGCATCGCTGCGAACAAACTCCATCAGAATAGCTGTGGACACACATCAAGGGTGCAAAAGGAAATGTACGACACGGTGGTAATTAATATGATGCAATACAGTACTGCACTGCATGAATACGCACATACAATGAGAGGCAGTCACAGTGGAGGATTGGTTATGAAGTCACCTAGACATCCCCTCTTTCAGCAGCTTTATATATTAGATATTTTTATGGCTATGCTACGTTTTTATGGATTTATCCCTAGATGGCACCTCTCTACAGTGTACGCTTCTTGGGACAGTTATGGACAGACACAAGTGTCCAAATTAGAGAGGTGTCCTTAATTCAGAGGTGGCTACTGTGTGCACACCCACAATCACCTCAATGTAACTGGGACAGTAGGCACCGTTCTTAATACAAGAGATCTTGAGTTAAGGGTCTCATTTAAACAGCATCTGCTTGCAGAGTACAGCAAACAATAATTGAATTTGTACAGTAGTACACAGCCAGGTACTACATAAATAGCTACAATTCAGTACAGGTTCATAGCTGTGTTTGCATATTCAGGAAAAATATTGGATAAGCAGTACTACAGCTTCAAGAAAGGGGGAGGGCTGCAGGACGTTTTGGCTAGAGAGCCTTTGTCGGCTGCTTACAGCTCACTTTCTTGAAGCTGCAGTATTGCTTACAGTGCCGTAAGCAGTAACTGTTGACAAAGGCTCTCTAGCCAAAACGTTCTGCGCCCCTCACTCTCTCTTGAAACTGCAGTATTGCTCATCTAATTTTTCCTGAATAAATAGCTACACTGATCATCCTTCACCGTGGAAACATACAAGCAGTGTCACAATACAACTGAACACACGCAACACCACATGACACAGAACAGCCTGTACATGAATGAATCTCATTAATCTTGTACTGCAGGCTTCCCTATATTATTTAGTTGATATGTGTATAAGGAATTATGAAATGGGCAACATACAAGCAGTTTATCAACACTCAGTCAGTAAATGGGAGATGGGGCGAGGAGTGAATGTGCTGTGATAGTTTAGATGAAAGTGCGAATCAATGATTTATTCCATCTGGACTCTGGACTCTACAACAGTGACATCAGGAGTGCTGTCATGGAGTGTGTGGTCTACACTCTAGCGGTATATAGATCAGATGTACTGAGCTTGATCTGTATACAGTGTGCATGTATGTACTGTACTACAATGACTATACTGTATGTAACCCCATTATGTGTACTATTCATACCACACAGGTAGTGTATAAATCCAACTTTCTACAATCCCACCTACCATTGTTGTCCTGGATGACCACTGTCGTTGACACGGTGAACTCCTCCAGACAAAGGACGAAGGTCTCTGTGCCCTCTGTGATGGTGTCACTAACAGCCTCGATGGTGAGGCAAGATTCATCTTGCTCTGGATCAAACGTCACCTTAGTCCTTGTGAGTTTGTAGTCATCATTCTCTGCGGGTTAGGAGCAAGGTAAAGGAGAGAATGGCTAGGGAAGGTCATGTGGAGAGTTATTTAGAGAAATCACTAGCCAAGCAATGTAAACCAGATCAGATATTTTAGCAATCTACATGCATTTGTCTTCAATCTTGAACAGCAACACTTGAATTGAGAGTTGAGAGACCATCAGGGACTTATACAAAAGTGTACTGTGACATATCGATTTTTGGCACCTTTGGGACAGTTTGGGACAGGCCCAATGTCCTGGTTAAAGGGATGTTCTCATTTCTGAGGCAGGTTTGTACACATCTCTATGAAGCTGAGACAGTAGGCACTGTCCTTATTAGAGAGGTACCCCTGAAATCACAACCCCCTCAGGATGCTCCAATGCATTGTGTTCCATTAACAGGAAACTCTTTTTGCGGACACTGGATGTGAATTCAGGATGCATGCCTCTTTAATGAGGACAGTGCCTATTGTCCCAGCTACATTGAGATGCACACTAAATTACCTCTGAAGTAAGGACACCTCTCTAATGAGGGCAGCGCTACTGTCCCAGCTACATAGAGATGTGTACAAGACAATATATGTAGCTGAAAAGTGGACACCTCTAATCAGAACACTTGGGCCTGTTTCAAACTGTCCAAAATGTATCCAGAAGAGAGAGGATTAACTGTATGTGATGTTGGAGCACACACACTGATAGGAACACAAGAATAATTCAATATGTCTACATGAAAACTTCTGAGAGCAGGTTTATGGAGGCGGGAGATAGCCAGCGAAATACAATGTTTGTTAGTTGAGTAGAATGTATAGTCGTCCCACGACTAAAGCTCTCCCAGCTAAAAATGTGTCCAACATAGTCCTCCATCAATTTGCTTCCCAAACTGCAAATTACAAGCTAGCATGTTCTACAAAGTACAGCTGTGGAAAATGGGAGGAATCTAAATGTGAGCAGGACTGGTACTGTAAATACTATATATAGTAGGATGAAGTAACATATACAAACCAGTAAGGTAGCAGAAACAGCATGCATTGATACGTAATAGCTATACCAACGCCATAATTGTAATAGTATTCATAGCACTGCCTAGTCTTGAGCCAGACCACTTCCAGCCTCCATTTGACGTTACGTATGTAATAGAAAATGACTGGAAGTGGGTCCGGGCTATGGAAGACTGGGCATTACCTGGAAAATACTCCCCACCACATAGCAAAATGTGCCACAACGTACGTACAGTAAGTACTGTATGGATGATTATATACGTACGTGCAGTGCCAGAGCCAATTTGTAATGCACAAACAGCAAACCCACCTTCAGCATCTCCACACCCTGACTCCATAGCAGCAGAGCCAGCACCAAAGCAGGTCAATACTGTGACAGTAAGAGGGTTAGATAGCGTTCCCTGTCGGGAGAGGCAGACCTCAACATCATCACCTTCAACAACAATGTAGAGTGGCTGCTCAAACACCACAGTGACATGACTGGTGGGTAAAGGAGGTGGTCCTGAGGTACTGCTGGAAGGAATCGGTGGGATAGTTTGCGTTGGCATGGGAAACAAAGGAGCAACAGATGTTGACTGCACAGACTCAGTGGGAACTGTGTCTGTAGGCTTGCCAGATTCAGATGGGTCAGGGGCTTCAGTCGGTTGCACGGAGTCAGAAGAAGCAGTGTCTGTGGGCAGGATGGATTCAGATGGACCAGGGCCTTCCGATGGTTGGACAGATTCAGAAGGAGTAGCAACTGTGGGCCTGATGGATTCAGATGGACCTGGACTTTCTGTGGGTTGGACTGATCTAGTGGGAACTGTGTTCGTGGACTGGACAGACTCAGATGGACCAGGGCCTTCTGTTGGCTGGATTGATTCTAAGGGCACACTGTTTGTGGTCTGGACAGAGTCAGACGGACCAGAGCCTACAATTGACTGGTCAGATTCAGTGGGAACTGTGTCTGTGGGTTGGACAGTTTCAGCTGGACCAGGGTCTTCAGTCGGCTGGACAGACTCTGAAGGAGCAGTGCCTGTGGGCTGGACGTGTGCAGATTCAGAAGGACCAGGGCCTGTAGTTAGATTGACAGATTCAGTGGGAACTGCGTCTGTGGGCTGGACAGATTTAGATGGAACAGGGCCTTCAGTTGGTTGCACAGATTCAGAAGGAGTAGCGACTGTGGGACTGATGGATTCAGATAGACCAGGACCTTCAGTTGGTTGGACCGATTCAGTAGGAGCTGTGTCTGTGGGCTGGACAGACTTAGACAGTCCAGGATCAGGGCTCTCAGTCGGTTGCATGGATTCAGAAGGAGCAGAGTCAGTGGGCCGGACAGATTCAGATGGAACAGGGCCTTCAGTTGGTTGCACAGATTCAGAAGGAGTAGTGACTATGGGCTTGATGGATCCAGATGGACCTGGATCTTCAGTTGGTTGGACAGATTCAATGGGAACTGTGTCTGTGGTCTGGACAGATTCAGTCGGTTGCATGGACTCAGAAGGAGCAGTATCTGTAGGCTGGACAGACTCGGAAGGACTTAGATCTTCAGTCGGTTGCATGGATTCAGAAGGAGCAGAGTCAGTGTGCTGGATAGATTCAGCTGGACCAGGGTCTTCTGTTGGCTGGACGGACTCTGAAGGAGCAGTGCCTGAGGGCTGGATGTGTACAGATTGAGAAGGACCAGGGCCTGTAGTTAGATTGACAGATTCAGTGGGAACTGCGTCTGTGGGCTGGACAGACTCAGATGGACCAGGGCCTTCAGTTGGTTGCACAGATTCTGAAGGAGTAGCAACTGTGGGGCTGACGGATTCAGACAAACCTGGGCCTTCAGTTGGTTGGACAGATTCAGTGGGAACTGTGTCCGTGGTCTGGACAGATTCAGTCGGTTGCATGGACTCAGAAGGAGCAGTATTTGTAGGCCGGACAAACTCAGATGGACCCAGGCCTTCAGTTTGCTGCACTGACTCTAAGGGCATAGTATCTGTAGGCTGGACAGACTTGGAAGCACTTAGATCTTCAGTTGGTTGCATGAATTCAGAAGAAGTAGAGTCAGTGTGCTGGATAGATTCAGATGGACCAGGGCCTTCAGTTGGTTGGATAGATCTAGTGGAAACTGTGTTCGTGGACTGAACAGACTCAGATGGACCAGGGCCTTCTGTCGGCTGGATTGATTCTAAGGGCACACTGTTTGTGGTCTGGATAGAGTCAGAGGGACTCCGGCCTGCAATTGACTGGTCAGATTCAGTAGGAACTGTGTCTGTGGGTTGGACAGTTTCAGCTGGACTAGGGTCTTCAGTCGGCTGGACGGACTCTGAAGGAGCAGTGCCTGAGGGCTGGACGTGTACAGATTGAGAAGGACCAGGACCTGTAGTTAGATTGACAGATTCAGTGGGAACTGTGTCTGTAGGCTGGACAGATTTAGATGGAACAGGGCCTTCAGTTGGTCGGACAGATACAGAGGGACCAGCTCTCTCAGTTGTTCGGATGGATTCTGAAGGAACTGTAGGTTGAACAGACGCAGATGGATTTGAGCCTTCAGTCGGTTGGGCAGATTCAGAGGGAAATGTATCTGTGGGCTGGACAGATGCAGATGGACCAGGGCCTTCAGAAGCTGTCATTGTTGCTGCGGTTTGTGGTCCTGGGATGGTCACTGTTACGTTCTTGATAGTTGTGGTGTTATCAATGTCGAATTTCACAGACACAGTGGCATTGATTGGAAGAAGTTCAGTGGGAACAGAAAAGCTAAGATTGACCATGGTATTAGGTGGCACCACAGTAAAGACCTTTGGCACTGTTTCTTCATACTCTGTAAAGAAAGAACAGAAACACACACACAAGTAGCCACTATGGAAGCTACAAGCTAAGCAGGAATAATATTTGCCATAATGCTGAACCAACAAACAGAAGCACATTAATATATCAATCTACTAATGATCAGAAGGAATCTTGCATAACCAGAAAGAATGCTCTATGCTAAAACAGTTCTTACTAGTACCTGCTGTCCTAGCAAGGCAGAAACAATTACACAATAGCTATAGTCAATAATTACGCTTATCCATTACAGCAAGACTGCATTTGTCAAATACATCAAGTGTGGCTGGCCGTGGTGATTGCGTAAGGGGTTGGAGAGTGTGAGATGAATAGCATAAATTGCTAATCATCTCGTATTCTCCAACCCCTACTTCTCCCAGTGCTTATTAAATGCATCAGTTCTCGGTGATGCATAGTGCAGAAAAAACGCATTGAGATTAGGGTTGGATGCAAGCCTCCCTGGCCATACTTTGAAAAACAACATCTGTCTAACAACTCGGCTAATGGAGTTTCCCCAGTGAGAAATATGCAAAACCCAGCCATGTAGAAACTTTTCAAGTGGGCCTTAGGAGCTGGATGTGAGCCTGATGGACCTACTTATGTTTGATGACTTTCTGCAACTCACCAAATCCAGGTATGGTGACCCTATCAATGGTGACATTGACTGTGGTTGTGATGCTGTCATTAGTGAGAGTCACCGTCACTGTCACTGTTGTCACATTTTGCACTGTGACAGTTGTCCCCAGTTCAACGTCAATTCCTAGGTGCACAAAGAGGAGTATGGCTACACAGGTACATACATAGTGCATTTATACTTAACATGTGCACACATACAGTACATATCCATCTATACCATACAGTGTACGTAATTATATGTATGCTTATGGTTAATATAATTTTTGCATCTCATTAACTATCCAGTAACGTAACAGTGAAGAGGAGAACCATATTACAGACACACATTATGCCTTCAAATGCATTGAGGGCAGAGTCTGCATTACTATAAGTATATGAGAGAGACAGTCTGATCAGTTAACAGGGGTAAGGTAAACTGTATATTAAAAGCATGCAGAGCCACCAACCACAACCATTATTCTGACAAAGGTTCATGCATAGCTACAACAACGGACAAGAAAGGGATTTTCAAGCAGATCATGCAGCTCAAGTTAAATAACATTGCAGGATCAATTTTATGAAGTGAAGGCCTTTGTAAACTGCAAAGAAGGCCAATTAGCTATAGTACACGTTGTATTTTGCAATTGACTAAGACCTTTGGGCTGAAAAGTGTGCAACTTCAACCGAAGCTACTGAAGCTTACGTACGTAGCTCAGAAATCCCTTTGCCACACAACCACATTGTCCACATGACAGTACACCTATATAAACCCTGTACTTCTCTGTCTACAACATTATTACAGTCCATCTGGAACATTTATGGCAAGATGAAATTTTTAGGATATATGTATTACAACATTAAGTATCGGTGTAATGCAGTCTGTGCACGTGTATAACCCACTGTCATTGTCCTCAATAACAATTGTGGATGAGTTGTAGAGTCCGAGCACTGTCCTCATAGGGTTGATGATGCGGAGACAGAAGCTAACATACTCCCTCTCCTCCTCCAGAAAGTCGTCCAGAATGCTAACAGGGGTACACAGTTGAGTGATCTTGCTCTCAAACACAAACGAATCTGTACTGAATTCAAAGTCAAACCCTGCAAAGGTGTAAACAAATTGAAACAAATGAATACACCCACCCAAGCACACGCCCACATAAATACAGTGCATACATATAACCATGTGAAGCCACATAGCAGCATCTGCACTTGGACTGCTCTGGAGGAAAAGTGCTCACTCAAAATTATTAAATTTGGTGGAATTTTAAGGATTATAATACAAGCAGAATTATCAATAAGGTCTTCATCCTTGTGCAAGGTGTACACAAATTTGCATGCACGGGCTAATGCATACTTACTGTATGCGTATTAGTATGAATACATGGCAGTACACTGCATATTAAACACCATAGCTCAGGTAGTCATGCAACTTGGTTGACATGGTGTGATGGCCAATCTGTCTACAATTATTAAAGAGATTGATCAAGATTGCTCTAATTGTCTCACAATGCCCGACTAATGGGGATAATCACACCAATTAGCAGGAATGTAGCACCTATGCAAAGGCATAGACCTTAGCACATGTACAGTTAGCTGCCAATCCTGAGGTACAGGGTTCAACTCCTACTGCACCCAATGTTTGCTTGCTTTTCTTCACAATTAGTTACCTGCCACTGCCACGACCACATAGTGCAAGCTACCATAAATTGTACTGCATGGAAGAAAGACCACCAGAGCAAGTTGCAGAGGAAAACTACCACAAGTGTGAGTGTTCGTGTTGGACGTAAGTTGGAGCAGAATGCAGTAACAGCATGCTAGTCTCGTACACAGGCCGCTTTCTCGCCTCCATTTTTATATTATGACATCATTGGGAGGCCTGTCTGCGCTTGACATTGACCTTAGGCAGTATCAAATTCTGGTTTCTCCTCCTTACATGACCTTATCTCCCATTAAATCATCTAATCACTGTATATTATGCACTACCCTCAGGTTTAATGGTTAACCACAATGCATGACACCATAAATTCATCCTCATCAAATTATATCACCCTGCCACCTTTTTCCTGTCTATAGTTGCCAACACATGTTGCGCTTTCCTTAAGTTTGTACAACTGATGAAGATCTTTAGGTCGAAACATCTTGGATTGAATAATTTAGATCAGCTGTGATATGCTCCAATATCTGCCTACTTAGCAAGCATTCTACTTGCACTGGTGTTTTCCTTTCATGGACATCATCTACTGCAAACACTGTACTAGCACTTGTGGTGGTTATCCGCTGTAACTGGCACTAGTGGTCTTTTTCCTAGTAGCACTTGTGCATATACTTCATGCACCTAAGGTACCTTGCACTGTGTGGCGGTGGTGGGGGTGGTACATAGGATTAGAAAGCAGCTCCAGTATGTGTGGATGTACAAGGATATTCCATGACGTTGCAATGAGGCTGGTATCATTCACCAGTGATTCTGCTTTTGTGCAGATTCCTTTGAGCATGACTTCATGACTGTTACTTCCTGATTCCATGAGCAGACGATAGGACACCAACAACTCCTTGGCCTTGCCACCTGTAGAAACACCTCCAGGTGTCTCCACAGCACCATCATCAGCAGATGCTGCAGCTGTGTTCATGCTCTGTGCGCCGCTGCCATGCACAGTTGCCCCACTTAACCGTGCTAAGAGATTGCACAGGTGTCTCCCATTACCTGTTTTATCCCAGATTTTCTGCATGCATGCATTTAAATCAATTGCAATGGGAGACAGTGCATAAGTCACCCCTTCTATAAAAAGTTCATTAAGTGCTTTTCTCGTGTGCCCTAGCCAACTCTTCAAGGTGGGTGACAAACTCCAGAAGTGTTAATGAATTCCTGTCCTTTCTGCTTAAGGATGTACAATAAAGTCAACATAACTGGCCCACAGATGGCTGTCCACTGTACTGTATAATTTACTTAAACTGACTGCAATAGCTAACAAACCATATAATGGCCTATAGCACTGCGCTGAACTGTGCACAGTACATTAATCAGCATTATTGGATGATTTAATACTAATCAGGTGGGAAGGACTTCATGCGTATACAAACCATACAGTCACATGTAAGTCAACATGCACATTGTTAATCAAAGTCACACTGTGCATATATATGCATAAGTGTAACGCTCAGACTGGTGCATGCCACCATTATTGAATTTAACATGTGAATACTTTAAAAGCGTCCATAGTGTAGCCACAGTGCAGGCAAACCTAAAGGGCTTAACCTGCAATGGGGATACAACCGTCAAATTTCATGGACCACTACATTCAGTGTTACTTTAGCTCTCATCACAATATCAAGCACATCAATACCACCAGTTGTGAATACAAAATCAAAGAGTCTGACACAATTAATGATTAGCCAACACTGAAATTTATATTGATGCAGATAATATTCGCAGTCTTTTAAAAGCATGGTGAGTGATTATAAATTAAATAGAAAACTCCACTTGATTCTATCCCATTCGAAATTTGGTGCAGTAAGCTGAAGCGGAGTTGACCAGTACTGTTGGTGGGTAACCGCCCTTGTCACAATGGTCACTGGGGCACCCATATTGATAGTTAGTGGAAGGAATACTCCATGGCAAGTCGTCATAGATATAACCAAGCTCTTTGGATTCCTTGTAGAAGTCAGCATTTTTCCTCACTGGGAACATTGGTACCAAATAGTCATTGAAGTTGTGGCCGGGTGATCCACCATCAATCGGCTGATAGGAAGGCAGGATCCCATTGTATTTCTGCAGCCAGCGTTCATAGATCCTATCAACATTAGCATGATGGAGAAAGAAGACAGGGTCATTAGGCGCTGTTCCTCCAGTGGACATTTGTCCTCCCATATATTCGTGTACGAGACCATGCATGTTGGTATCTTCATTTGCATCATATGCACACTTGACGGCTTCACCTGCACACTGTTCTGTGTCTCCTTCTAAATAATATGTCAATCCATAGGTGCCTTCAATCTGGTCAGGAGTTAAGGACATTGCAATCAACTTGTAATCGGGTAGTCGTAGATTGCGTAGGTCAGTCACTGCACCGCGTTGCAGAGGTCGGTTGGCCACGTGATCACCTTCAATGTCACACAGTGTCTTTACTTGAGCACATTCAGTAGCATTCACAGTTAAATGCTCATTTTCTGCCTTTAACCTGAACAACTGGTCGCATATAACTGGCCATTTGCCATTCTCAAATAGTGCCCCATTAACATTCACAACGCTATCGCTGTATTCAGGTGTTCCAAACAGTTCATGCGTAAACATGAGACAACTGCTGGTAGGGGTCCAATCCCAGTATGGTAAAGTGAAGTTGCTGATTCCCATCTTCTCTCCAATATGGCGCAGCTCACTCTCATATTGCAGTAGATAATAGCGGTGCCAGGGAAGAAAACTACTACCGAAATGGGCAAATAGGACTTCTTGCACAAAACTGCCAGGTCCAAGAGGATCATTGGGAATGAGAACGGATGGACAATAGATGCTGTCCTTCTCTTTGCCAGTTAGCAAGTGTACAAATACCATCATATCATAGGTGGACACATTCTGTAGAATATAGTAGCCATTTGCTTCTTCTGGCACACTGGTAACAGCAGCCCATTTCTTATTCTCCTCATTCTTGGAAGCTTCCATAAGCTGAACCAGGTTGAGTCGCTCCTGATCACTTAGGTCAATGAAATTGCGTCGGACCAGGAGCTGACTGGTGTCCCGCTTAACACACTCATCTGCTTCATTGGCAATGAATCCAAAGTCACACTGACTGCAGTCATAGCTTCCCCATCCCTCATCACAAGAGCAAACCCTCTCAAATATCTTAAGAGGCCACTGGTAGCGGACATCCTGTGGATAGCCTTGCATCCCACGCAACCATGAGACAACAGTTTCATTAGATGAGTTCCAGGATCTCTCAACTTCTTCACGAATGCTCACACAAGTTCCATGAGTGCTACAGTTGTCTGGACAGCATGTCTTGGTGCTCAGACTGCTCTGCGTGTTGCAGACGGCAGGGAACTGTGCCCCAGCCAAGGGCAATGTGCACAAAGCAAAGAACAAAGAAGAAAACACTGCCATAGCTGATAAGTCATACACAATGAAATGTCTATCTAGAAACAATACTTCATTCTTATAGTACTTCAATTAATAAATTGATTTATTTCTTTAATTGGTTTTGTGAACTGCCACAGGTTGGGTACCTGGACCCTGCATGTACGTCCCAAGCAACTGCTGTACCCATCAGACTGCTTTCTGGTACTATTTGTTGCAGACCTTTTTCAGTTGGTTGTCCAAACCGGGCACTGGTACCAGAGTTGAAATCATGGTAATATACATAAACATGAGCAGTATTGCTGTATAAAATCTGTAGCTCACAATCTACAGTAGGTCAACACTAGATTTTGCAATTATAATGTATGTGTATGAATCTGTATAATATATCGTGCAAGTGCTACCGGATACCGATATGTGGTGTGGATAAGCAATTCAATAAGGTCTGTATTAATCAATACTGTTTGAGCCATGAATCCCATGGTCATGCGACCGCCCACCTACAGTATACTGTTAGTGTGAGAGTGTGCACGATGCACACACACACACATTATATAGCCATGAATTAATACTAGGCAGATGCAAAGCATTGTGGGGGCGAGCCTGATCAAGCCCAAGATTATGGCAGATATAAGTTGGGATCCAAGGAAGGCCTCTCTGAAGTTTTAGGCACCCATACTCTGCGATCACTAGTGGACATCGACTAGTGAAGTTGATGAAGTAGGGAAATACGTGCAAGTGTGAGGACATGATCGTTTCTGCGACAGCTGTATCTAGCCCATCACAATGCATGGAGTGTGTATCAGTGAAGTTTCCCCGTGAAGTGTGGCAAGACCAATCCTGATGTGAAGGATTTCGTTGGCCAGTTTAAAGACGGCAAGAAAGCTGTACATCTTGGATGGAGTGGGGCCACTGTGTTTGGGCTTTGTGCAGAGGCAGGTCTGCGTTAACTGTGAACAGGTCCACGGCACATAATGTGGAAATTCATGAGCAGCGGCCATGTTTGCAGGGGCAAACAGAAAGATATAGTAAGATGTACGATATATACATAATTTATGCCACCACCACCACATAGTGGAAGTAACCATATGCAGGCCTGGAGGAAGCACTTTAAAGGTGGTCAGGCCACGTCAAGGCAATCTTATCTAGATGGCCACATGCACAGGCCAGCAAGTATCTTTGCTATACAAAAGAATGGCCAGGCCTAAATATCTGGTCAGGCCATGGCCTGGGCAGCCTGGGCTGTTCCACAGGGCATGATTGTGCACGCAGTACATGCACCAGTATCTAGGAAAAGACCACTAGTGCAAATGGAGAGTTTGTGCTAGGCACAAGTTGGAGTGGGGTGCATGCAACTTGCACATGGGCATGAACACAGTTCACAGTTCACAATTGTGCCCGTGTGCAAGTTGCATGCTGTTGCTGCATCTGGCTCAAACTTGCGCCAGTCCATGTTGGCGCTTGGTCCCCCTGACCTTTAGCAACTTATACATATGTCCATAGATACACATGGCCTTTACATTAGGAATATCGCAATGTGCATCGGACCGCCTCGCACTGTACATGCAGTACTCCAACAGTGGGAAGGTAATAGTCTGTTTTGGGTGCCAGGCGCTGTGCCTGCAGTGGCCTGAGCCATGAAATCCTAGATCCGTGCCATTGGAGCGTATCCTCTGCTCTGCCATGCTTCGCCTGAATGCAGTCGGCTGCCAATTGGTCTCCTCACATTGTTACTTCAGTGGTGCATTGTGCTAAATATGCACTTCCCTGAGGAAGCGGTGGAAGGGGTCTGGGCCACACAACCTCGATTACTGACATCAGAAAGATGACAGATTGGCCTAGGTTGGTGAGCATGGGCTGAAAGGATAAACGAGGGCAAGGAAAGTGCAACAAAGCTTGCAGTGAGGTCTCGATATTTTGAGGAGATGAGGGGTGTGCAGCTGCAAACAATGCCCAACCAATGGCCAGGACTGTGTGTGAGGCTTGCATAATCGGCCGACACACAGACATATGTACGCAGAAATGTAACAAAATATCAAAAAGACCATGATCAATGGCCTTGCTTCGCTCTCTAATGCTCGCCACTCGGCAGTTAACACTCTTGAACAAACAACCAGTCCATTCTAGTACAGACTTCATTCCAACCACAATTTAAGTGCTCATACTGTAACTGGCGTTTCCTCTGCATATATACATATACGTACATAGGCTAATGCTGCTTGCCACGTAGAGCTAGGTGTAAAGTGATATGTACAGTATAATACATACCTCTTGAGGCCTGCCTTAAGCCAGTCATGCCAGCTGGGAGTGACTGGGTGTCACACACTTCCAGATGGACTTCAATGTCAAAGCTGTGTCTCCCAACCTTAAGCACACACAGGTCAACAGTGTTCTGGTCTTCTGTGGCATTGATGACAGGCTCCAGGAAGCTCACCACTACAACTAGATAGAAAGGAGAGGAGCAAGAACCGACACAAGTGCACATTTGTACACATGGTTTACCAAACTCAGGACACACAGGCAGCACACAAATATAATATTCATTGTATCATCTATACGTTCATATAAAGTACTGACTCTCTCCACCACATTTGAATGTAACCATATTTGGATGTAAGAATTTAAGACTGCTTATTTTAAACTTTCCATGGTAACCGGGACCATAACTTCTGTAGTATTAGTGTCATAATAATATTATACACAAATATTATGACATTGTACACATGCAAACTAACCATCATTGTCCTCAATGATCACTGACGATCTGTCAATTGGCCCAACAACAACTCTTTCCGTGTTTGTTGTCAAGCAGATGTCAAAAGCCTCCACATTTTCCACTACCATGTCATCCGTGACTGACCCAAACACACACACTCTGGACTGAGTGGGCAGAAGGGTCACGCTAAGAGTCAATTCTCGGTAATCGGCGTACATTCCACTTCCTGCAGCTTCATCCACCCCAGAGCCAAGCATCACAGGGTCATTGCGGTCCAAGTTGTCACACACAGACACCAGAGCAGAAATGGAGTCACTAGTAACACCACCAGTCTTGACAACACACACTTCATATGTTTGGTTGAGCTCAAAGGCAGGATAAAGAGTCTTTTCAAACTGAACAGTTACAACTGTGAAATGAAGAAAAACACAACAAAAGTTCTGTATTGTTCTGTAGTAAACCACAGCATATCATTAAAACCAAGTGCACTCTAATTGTTGAAGATATTGGAATACACCATTGTACCTATACAGTATATCGCAGACTTGAGAGGAAAGGGAGCTGTGGTGACAGCAGGTTTGAGCAATAAATGATTCAGCCACTGCACAGAGTATTAATGGTGAACATGGCATCTCCTAGACACTTAATGCATGCATGCATGCAGAACACACACACAGCTACCCACACAGCTACCCCCCCCCCCCCCCCACACACACACACGCACACACACAGGATGGAACGAAACTTCAAGTGATTTCTTAAATTAAACTGTCAGACATTTCCACATAACAAACATTATACACAGAATACTATACAGGAAATGTTTTAAATTCTCAGTGTATTACATACGTGGGACAATGAGCTCATAAGAGAATGATACACTACACACATAATGAAGTTGTCCACAGCATTCAGCTCACCATCATTGTCCACGATGACAACAGTAGTGGAGTTGTTTGGGCCTATCTCAACAAAGTCACTGTCTGTTCTAACGCAGGCCGCAAATGTCTCATTAGTCTCCACTACCATGTCGTCAATAATGTCTACGTTGAAGCACTGTCTGTTCTCTGTTGGAGCAAATGTGATGCTTTGGATGAGGGAGGCACTGGAGTAGTCCACCTTGTCTGTTGCAGAAACATGACCAGGAAGGGATTTGTTGCATGCAAACACGTCGATAGAGTTGTTAATGGTTGATTCCCCAGTCTTCACCAAACACACAGAGAGAGTAAGGACATCTTCTTGGGCAGTCAGCAAGGTACGCTCAAACTCCACCACCACTCCTGTGCATGCACAGCGGAGGAGACAATGGATTAACACTGTGTCTTTCAGTAGGCAACGCAAACAGCATGGTCTGCACAATAAAGCAGTTACTTAACTGTACGCACACACGTACATACGCACACATGTACATGCACAAGTACATCTGTTCTGACATACAGCACCACAACCCAGATATTCAAATATCACAAAGCTCATCTATCAGTAATGACAGTGGTGTGGCTTCTTAATAGCAGCCATCTGGGCTCTTTGATAGTAGCCTAGTCAATCAAAGCTGCACTCACTGTCATTGTCCTCAATGATGACTACAGTGGTCGAAGTGTTAGTGCCAGTTGAAGTGGTAACCACACCATCTTCGGTACTGTCAATGATGGTGAATGTAACTAGGAAGTCCTCGGTGCCCTCGACAACAACGTCATCAGTGATAGCAATGGGAACAGTGACAGATGTCACTCCAGGTGGTATGGTCACCTCACTTGTCACTTCTTCAAAGTCACTCCCTTTGGAAAGACGCACACAGGATGCAGAAACAAAATAATTAATAATGCATCGAATGTACATACACATAGTGAGGAATTACATGTACAGTGCATATCTGAATGTGTGTGTGTGTGTGTGTGTGTGTGTGTGTGTGTGTGTGTGTGTGTGTGTGTGTGTGTGTGTGTGTGTGTGTGTGTGTGTGTGTGTGTGCGTGTGTGTGCGTGTGTGCGTGCGTGTGTGTGTGTGTGTGTGCATATGAATGTGTGTGTGTATGTGTGTGTGCGTGTGTGCGTGCGTGTGTGTGTGTGTGTGTGCATATGAATGTGTGTGTGTGTGTGTGTGTGTGTGCTTATGAATGTGTGTGTGTGTGTGTGTGTGTGTGTGTGTGTGTGTGTGTGTGTGCTTATGAATGTGTGTGTGTGTGTGTGTGTGTGTGTGTGTGTGTGTGTGTGTGTGTGTGTGTGTGTGTGTGTGCGTGCGTGCATACTGTACATGTGCGGTGTGTGTGTGTGCACAGGGTACATAGTTTCATGCATATGCAAGTCCTGTACGGCAGTCTCATGAGGCCAGACCTTATCCTCCTATTTTGCTATTGCCTAAAACATCACCCCATGCACAGAAGGTTTAATTTTAATTGCACAATAGCAGAAGCAGTGGAAAAGGGTTGGCCACATGAGACTGGTGTGTGGTGGTTCCATGGATGCACCCTTATATGACAAAGAGATGTGTACTTTATACACTGTTGCCATGGCAACGTGCTGAATATTGGTGGGGTATATTCTGGATACTTGTGCTGTTGGTTGCTATCACCATTCTTTTCAGCGGCTGGGTTGGGATCTTGCCCAATTGCCATGGCAAAGGGGTATAAAACAAATTATAGCCTATGGACTCGGATGTTCGTCAGAATATAATTATATTAGAATATAATTGGCCTTACTTGACTTCGCCTCAGCCTCATATTATACTCTGGCTACCATCCTCGTCCCTTGGCTGTAACTAATATAGTCCATCCCCAACTCACCATTGGTGGCTGTCTTGGATGTGGTGGTGACAGTGAGAGTGACAGGTACCTCACTGACTCCTCCAGTGATGGTGATAACCACTTCAAACACACCACCCTCCTCGGGGACCACAGTGGAGTTGCTAATGAAGTCTACCACAATGTCTGTAAGCAGATAATTACAAAGGGTGAAAGTGTAGATAGACAAAGCGGTCTTTGTGAGAGTGAGTAGTACTCAATTGAAGAGCAGCACACACATGCACACACACACATGCACGTGTGCACCAATGCATGCACACGCACACTGACGCATGCACGTGCGCACACACACACACATGCACAAACTTACGTACCATCATCATCTGTAATGATGACAGTGGTCACATTGTGCATTCCAACAATAGTGTTACTATCATCAACCACATCAAGGCATAGATCAAAGCTCTCTGTAGCCTCATTCAGGTTGTCAGTCAGGACAAACAGACGGTATGTCTGCCGGGTGACACCACGGTCAAATGTCAACGTAGCTGGCTCTGCTATAAAGTCCACAGACTCTGTACAGTAGGTAGGATAAACAGGTGTCACTAACACAAATGCATGCATTCATGATTGTTTGAATGTTACAGCTGCTGCATGCAAATGTATCGAATAGCACACCCAACAAAGTGGCCAGTGAAAGACATGAGCCTTCAAACCACACTCTGTGAGCATATTACAATTGTGCAACTAGCTGTATATGTAAGACTATACCAGAAGAGGCAGATAATTACCACACTACTAGAAGTATGTACCGATAGGTAGGGCATATGGTAATTGTGCCAAGAGTTGGCTATATATGTACATACAGTATGTGAGACATCTGCAGAAGAGACATATGTACTGCATGCATGTATAGTACTACACTAGCAATACCTACAGAGTCTGCTGTCAGTAGCTGGGCAACTGTACTAAATGCACAATGTCATATATGAGTACAGGGACAGTGCTGCTCCCTCTCCCCCCCCCCCCACCCCCCACCTGTAGCCGGCCTGTACGGTCTGGAGGAGGAGGACGTGGTTTCATTGCAAAGCACCACTCTCACTTCAAGTGGGATGCTTTGTCGCCCACGCTTCACCACCACAATGTCGACCTCTCCAGCTATCTCCATCACAACCCTTTCTCGCTCAAGGAACCCAACAACGATACCTAACACAGCGAGAGAGAGGAGAGCAATAGGCAAAGGCTACCAGTAATGATGACACACATCGAGGAGGCAATTCATATTGCTTTGTGTACTTGTACAGTACATAGTGATTCAGCATTCAGTGGCAGGCTAGGACAGAATGGAGGGGAACAAAACAATGGAATACACTAGAACAATCAGTCCTTGCTTCTTTTTGCAGTGCTACAATGATTTCCAGAACAGCATATATAACAGCTGTTAGAAGATGGTTGACGTACAAGACGTGCCTTGGGAATGTTATCGCCTACTGTATTGACAGTGACAGTCACTCACTATCGTCATCAATGATGGTGACTGTGGTAGCGTTGATAGTGCCCACCATGACCGTTGGATCCAGTTCCTCCAAACACAACCCAAACACCTCCAACTCCTCAACAACCATGTCATCTGTTATGGCAACCTCCACACAAGACTCTGCTTTCAGTGGAGAGAAGAGGACAGCCAGCTGCAGGGACACATAGTCTCCGCTGAAGGGACCAGGAGAGCCGTTCCTTCTAGCTGATTGCAGCTCTTCCACTGTATTGGGAAGAGAAGGAGATGGAATAGGTGTGAGCACGTGCTTGTCCTGGTATGTGCATGTGCGTGTGGGTTAAGGTACATGTGTGTGTGCATATGTGGGTACTGTATGTGTACCAATACGTATATACAGTATGTGACACGGATAACTTATGCGGGTCTTAGAAGTACCCGGAGTTCCGTCCATATGTGTGTGTGTGTGTGTGTGTGTGTGTGTGTGTGTGTGTGTGTGTGTGTGTGTGTGTGTGTGTGTGTGTGTGTGTGCGTGTGCGTGTGCGTGTGTGTGTGTGTGTACCCATGTGTGTCACAAACTCTAATGCACGGTATAAGTGTGCTTGTTAGTGGAATGTCAAAACCTGCACCATAAAGCAGTCAACCTCACTACATTGACACACATGAACCAGTGCACCCAATACTCAGTATAGACTCTTGTGTACACAGTGTGTGCTGAATCCAACGGCAGTCCTCCCATGTATGTTGACGGACGCACCTGTTCTGTCACAGGTTGTGACAGTCACTTCCGCGTCAAGTGTGGTTGCCCCTCTCTTTGTGAGGCAGACGGTCAGTGTCCTCTCCTCCTCCACAACTGTCATCATGCTCTCTGTGAATTCAACACTCACAGCTATTTGAATGGGATGGAGGAATGGATTATAACCTTTAAACCCATGAATACTGCATAGATGACATAGTATGTACGTGTATGTTAATACATGTAACATTCCACTCTGCTTTGTATGCTGAATCATACACAATAGAAAGGCATTACTGTATGGACTTGAGCTTCTGCTTCTTACAAGACTTAAAATTGTGCAAAATGGAGTCGCATGTCCCCTCACACAATGCCTGACTAATCTTACTATACAATACAGTATTTATCAATATTTTCTGATGGACCACAGGAACGAAAATAAGTCCAACCCCGATAACTAGGTCAAGTATAGAATTCTACATCAAAGTGTGTGTGGTGACGCCTCCCTATCTCAGACACCTCTGAGACAGCTTGAAATCCATTTTTCAGAGGTACTTTTGTAAATATGTATGGCTATATAGCCGGGGCAGTAGGCATTGTCCTCATCAGAGAGGTGTCCATATTCTAGAGTTTGTTTTGCACACATCTCTATGTAACTGAGACAGTAACCACTGTCCTCAATAGAGAGGTATCCTTGTTATAATAGAGAGGTATCCTTGTTATGGAGGTAGTTGTGTATACATCTCTGTGTAGCTGGAACAACAAATCCAAAGTAGAGAGGTGCCTTGAACTCACACCACCTTCAGTGATAAGGGAGTTCTACTGTAGCCACGCACTCACAATCATCATCAATGATGGCTATTCTTGCAGCTCTGATGCCGGTGGTGACCCTTGTGACAACCTGGATAGTGCTGGAGATTGTGAATGTAACCTCAAACTCCTCTGTGCCTTCTCTGATGATGTCATTGATGATTTCCACTTCCAGATCATACTGGGTGGTATTGGGTTGGATGACAAATTCACCTGTGGACACAGTGAAGTCTAGGACTTCTGCGTAAGGCAATGCAGGAGAAGAAATGGGGCAGGGAGGAGAAGGGAGAGGGAAGGAGCAGGGACGAGAGGGGAGAAAGGGGAGGAGAGGGAGAGGGTGTTGAAGGGACAGAGAAGAGGGAAAGGAAGAAGAGGAGACAGAGAGAAGCAGATGAAAGAAGAGCAGAGCTAGCGGCTGAACTCTCAAAACAGTTTCGTTCTAGGTCCAGCTATAATCACTGATGATTGAAGCATGACACATACATACGTACACACCTCCAACACACACAAGGGAACACCACACTGACATGCATACATGCACATACAAACACATGTATTCATATGCATGCAAGCGTGCACCCCACAATACTGCCATCCATCCTCCTCCCCCAATTCCTTACCTTCAGCAGTCTTCTCCATCACCTCCACCCTCACAGTGATGGGTAGATCAAGAGTACCTCCGGTCAAAACCACAGGAACAACAATCACACCTTCGTACTCAAACACATCTCGAGCCTCAACAGCAAACTGAACAGTTACCTCTGAACAAAGCAATATCAAAACATACCAAATACAAAAGGCCAACAAAATGCCACTTTAGCTTCCACTGAAAACTATCCTCACATACCTTCGTCATCAAGGATGGTCACTACCACGTCGGTGATGTTACCAGCTGTCACCCGTCCATCTAGAGTGTCATTAGTGACAATAAGGTGTGTCACAAAGACTTCATCTATCTCCAGGACAGTGTCATCAAGGATGACAATGTTAACCGCAACAAGGGGGTTCCCCGGAGTAAATGTGACGTTAATAGTAGTAGTGACAAAATCAATGTCCCCTGTGACAAGATACACAGAAGAGCAATGCAAAAGGGCAAAACAAATAATTCCCAGGATTTTTCATCTATAGCTAAATTGCTGAATGCATTTCATCAATCTCTATACAGCCTACTTAACTAGCAGGTGTAGTTTGCCAACTGTCGTGGTTTTCAGTCCATCCACAATTGCTGTACTCTGCCCTTTTCCCCATCCCACCACCTTGCCCAGCCTCCTGTCTACCCTGCCCCATGCACCTACAACCTGTCTTACCCACCCACCCTGTCCCACCTGGGCCTATCTACCTTGCCCCACCCACTCACCTTGTCCCACCTGGGCCCATCTACCTTGCCCCACCCACTCACCTTGTCCCACCTGGGCCCATCTACCTTGCCCCACCCACTCACCTTGTCCCACCTGGGCCCATCTACCTTGCCCCACCCACTCACCTTGTCCCACCTGGGCCCATCTACCCTGCCCCACCCACTCACCTTGTCCCACCTGGGCCCATCTACCTTGCCCCACCCACTCACCTTGTCCCACCTGGGCCCATCTACCCTGCCCCACCCACCACCCTGCCCAGCCTCCCATCTATCTTGCCCCACACACCTCTAGCTGATGGAGGCACAGACTCTCTGGAGTCCACCTGAACTGTGAAGGGCGTGCCAATCTCAGCCCCAATGGCCACCAGCTGCAATGACACTACTCCAACATTCTCCTCTACCGTCACACTCCCCTCCACAAAAGACACCACAATGGCTGTGAGGAGAGAGACAAACAAAAACTGGTAACAGCAACACACACAACACTTTGTTCATCCACACAGACACACAAAATACGTACACGGACTACACAAGTGTGTGAGTGTGAAATACAATGTGCAGAATTGTGCACAATAAAGGGGACCTTTTTGGCATCCCTTATATCTTGCATGTGGTCACAATACTAAACATGTACACAAACACATGCATATGGTAGTGTACTTCACTCACCGTCATTGTCTGCAATTTGGACAGTTGTAGTGGGCAGAGTGCCGAGCTTCACACCTCGAGTAGTCTGGTTGGTGACCTCCAAAGAGACCACCAATTGTTCTGCCAACTCAAGAATGCTATCCTCCAGGATTGGGATGGCCACCTTCCGGGTCATGGGGGTCTGACCAACAGCAAAGTGTACCAGAACATCAGTAGTGCTGTAGTCCTCATCACCTGCAAGTGGTAGCCATAACACATCACATCACTCAAAAGCACCAGTAAGACCATACGTACAGTACAGTACATGTAATCTATAGCCCACCTAACATAACGTGTAACTGTACATACGTAGCTATTGAATGGGAGGAACATTATACAGTGAAACCTGTCCAAGACAGCTGCTTACAGGCCAGTTCCAAGTGACCTTTATAGAGAGGTGGCTGTTCTACAGAGGTAGATTGCAATGCTTTCAGTGCTGTTTGGGGCCAGGGAGGTTGGCTGGTTTGGAGAGGTGGCTGCCAAACACAGTAACCATCTTAGGTTTCACTGTCATGTACTGTACATTCCTATGGCATAGTATCATAACGTGTGTATGGTGTGCCAGTACTGTAGATCTAAATCCAGTGCAGATGTGGGACGTACAGACTCACTAACTAACATCTTTTGAACACCAAGCAGCGAATAACATTGAGCAACGGAGCATTTATATTGAATGACACGGCAGTTAAGTGTTAAGACACTAACATTCCCATACCTAGCACAACACCAGCACATGACACAAGATGGCCTCTAATTGGTTGTGTGTGTGCGTACTGTACATTACTGTACTTACAAATGACAATATTATGAGAGATGAAGTAACCCAAGTTACATCTTCATGGCTATAAAGATAAACAAATTTGTTGTTCGACAGTAAGTCAATTAATTACCACAAAGTCACTGGGGCCACGTCTTAGTATTGGCACTGTACTTTCTACTGACAGACAGACACGGGAGTTTACTTGTATAGAATCATGGGTGAAGTTTTTAGCTGATCACAGGTGAGCATAAAGTATAGCTACAATTGAAAGGCTAGCTTTGCTATAGCAGTAATTCACCATACAAATTCCCTTGGTTGCACACATGTACAAAGGACTTGAATTAATGCTAGGACAGCTGCCATGACAGCACATGTAGTGAATAGGTTGCCTTACAATCATAACATAGGAAACGGTTGTACAATGTGTGTGTGTGTGTGTGTGTGTGTGTGTGTGTGTGTGCGAATGTTTGCATGCATGCATGCGATCATGTGCGTGTGTGCGTGTGTTCATGTGTGTGTGTGTGTGTGTGTGTGTGTGTGTGTGTGTTCGTGTGTGTGTGTGTGTGTGTGTGTGTGTGTGTGTGTGTGTGTGTGTGTGTGTGTGTGTGTGTGTGTGTGTGTGTGTGTGTGTGTGTGTGTGTGTGTGTGTGTGTGTGCATGTGTGTGTGTGTGTGTGTGCGTATGTTCATGTGCGTGTGTGCATGTGTATGTGTGCGTGTGTGTATGTGTGCGTGTGTGCGTGTGTGTGTGTGTGTGTGTATGTGTGTGTGTGTGTGTGCATGTGTGCGTGTGTGATACAGCCTCGTGCAGTACCTGTTGCTGATGGTGGGTTCGAATCACTTGTGAACACTCTAACAGAGAACGAGGAAGCAATCAGTGCTCCAGTGGCAATGATGGTTACTTCCACTACACTGTCCCCTTCAGTTGCAGAATAGAAGTCTTTTTCAAAGGCCACCATCACTTCTGTAGGGGAAAGTGTGTGTGTGTGTGTGCAGGCAAGTGTGTGTGTATGTGTATGTGTATGTGCATGTACATACATGTGTGCAAGAGATAAAGACAATAGAGGAAAGGTAAACTAAATAGCAAAAACAGTAGTCGTATGAATTGCTCCTCTCAGCCCTTAAACCACAAGTATTGCAAGTTGTCAGTGACACTTGACATACCGTCATTGTCCTCAATATGGACCAGAGCCTCCCTGGGTTCAGACACAACCACACTGCCGATGCTCTGCACTATGCTCAAGGTGAGGTTGTAGGTCTCATCTCCTTCCAACATCTTGTCATCATAGATGGTTGTTGTGCCAACTAAACGTGCAAGGTTTGGCAGGAACACAAATTCGGTGGTCTCATTGGCATAGTCTAGTCCTGGGCCACCTGAAGGGAGTGAGGAGGGAGGAGGGGGGAGAGGAGGGTAGGGAATGGGAGGGGAGGGGAGGGGAGGGGAGGGGAGGGGGAGGGGAGGGGAGGGACGGGGAGGGGAGGGGTGTGAGACCATTGAATGAAGGACTGGTGCCAGCAATACCGAGGGTTAAGTACGTACATGTAAGGTATACAACTATCCTACATGTAGTGGTAATAGCAGACAATTTGAGATCTTTCAATCGATCCACATAAAACTTCACATATCCTGTACATGTGCCTATGTGCGTGTGTGGTGTCTGTGAACATGTTTGTGGGCATAAACATCAAAGCTATTAAATTTAAGCAAGTCTTGATTTCAGGTCAGGAATGCTTGCAAATTGACTGGATTACTCCAACAGATGCTTAGACAGATACGCCAAACAGCACAAACAAGACAGAGGGGTCCTGTGTCACTCTGAGGGGGTCAGCCATGCAGAAGCTACGTATGGTGTATTCGTGCACATGCGGCAATGTGAGCAACGACTCTGAATGCCGCAGAAATTAGTGCTATTTCGACCCTCAAACTAAGGTATGGTCACAATTAGCAGAGAATGTGACAATGGGGTTTGGCATATTATACCATGTAGTTTGTGCATTGTTGAGGGACACATTCATGGGCACATGCACACACGAGTGACACAAATAGCATGTCATCTCGAGTGGGAAAGAATAGGATACTATACATGTACATACATACATATGCAAACACATCATACAGTAATAATATGCACACACATACAGTACATACGTATAATATTATACACACATAAATATGTCACACTAATACATATGTACAGTACATAATACACAAACATACACACACATGCACAATAAATCTTGTAAGTACATACATACACATAATATACTGTACATACACATACATACACACAATACTGTGTACACATAGTGTATTAAGACACTAACACAGCACACATGTAGAGCACTCAAAACAGCGAGTGCTATTTATTGTCTTCATCGATACTGTACGTACCTCTAGCAGTTCCATCTTCTGTCTCCACGGCTACGGTGAAGTTGACCTCAAACTCTCCATCCACTACCACTGCATACTCCACCGTGCTCTCACTGTCGGCTACCTCACGTCCAAAGTACTCACTCTTCTCAAAGTGAACCGACACAACTAGGGCAGCAAGCAAGGGGCAGGAGAGCGCATACAGTATAATTATACAGTTATCTGTATACATGACACATTATAGGACAAATACACAATTGCCTGTGTATACACACATACCGGTACCATGGCAACCATGGCTTTCAAAGAGGTACATATTGTTACCATGGTAACAACAGACAGAATTATTGTCACATTAACTTTAGGTTAACAAACACAATAAAATTAACAATTCCACTGCAAACTTTGCACTGAACTCCAATGCAATGGAACTTACAATCATTGTCCAGAATAGCGATGGTGGCAACATTGGGATCCTCAGTCAGTAGGTCATCCTTCTCAGAGCGTGTGGACTTGAGGATGACGCAGATGAAGGTCTTGTTCTCCTCCATGATGCGGTCATCGATGATGTCAATGGTCGCAAAAGAAGACAACATTGCACCCGCCTCAAAGGTCACCTTCTTCGTATCATCACTAAAGTCAACTCTGTCTGTGTGTGGAACAAGCACAAACACACAGAGATGACAGGTACATTCACATAAAATGAATGTGTCATTGACAGTAAAAGGAGATGCATACAAAGTATGTACTATATAGTATAATAAAATATTCCTTTAAAATAAAAAGGGATTTATTTGGGAATGGCCAGCAGGTGGAGTGCTTATTCGATATGTAGTGTTGTGTTAAAACACCAGCCGTATCCGAGCCTGTGTGGTGGAATCACATATACCCAGTGAAGGGGCACTCCCTCTGCTCTGTTATGGCACACACCTACCTTAGTACAGTTCATTATATTCCCATAGACTATCTAGCACATCGTGACACAAATACTACTCAGGCACGACACCCAGCTACTTGAACATGTAACACAGTGACAGGAAAACAAGCTTGACCCTGTCTCTGAGAAGCACAGCAAGCGGACGATGAGAACACGTAAATACACAGTCCAATGAAATGTGACACTGTACACACACAAACATACAGTACTGAAGCAGATATGACATGTACTGTGCCCAACAACATCAGAGACAGATCACAAAGGGGAAGTGTCCCACAAACTTGAAATTTCTCATAACAGAGTGGCCATAACAGTTTCACCTATGTACACCCTGTATAATAATAATGTGTAGGAGACCTATGAATAATGTCATGCATATGTCACAAGCCCTACCTTGCGCAGACACAGGGACAATCTCAAGTGGTTTGATGAACACATCCTGCTGGCCCTTCATGTCGAGAGGCTTGTTTGCCTTCAGTCTCAGCTTCACAGGTCCCTGGTCCTCCCATACCTCGTACACAGCGAACTCAAAACTGATTCGAACAGCTTTGTCTTTGTCACATGAGAGGAGAGCAAGGATGGACACTTGTTGAATTATTGTCTTAAGTGTTGTGTAAATATAATATGACTTAGGGGAGCACAATTACGGGCAATTTGCCTCTTGTGCAACCCCTTCCACACGGGGATAGAATCATTTCAAATTCAAATGCAAATTGATACGTATGCACAGGGTTGTATTTATATAAGTGGCAAGGTAACTAGTAGCTTACATTGAATACAACTTAAAGTATACTGTTTAATTGAACCATGTGTGGAGATACTGTAGGAGGGAGACACACACATACACACATACACACACACATACACACATACACACACACATACACACATACACACATACACACATACACACATACACACATACACACATACACACACACACACACACGTACAGACCAACTGCACTGGATACAGGAATGCCAAACATGTGCAAGGAACCCATAATATGTAGTATGATGTAATAGATATGGTGTGAAAGTACGTAAAGTTCACACACAACAAAACATGCTGTACGTGATACATACAGACATACGTACGTACAGACAAATTGCTGTACGTGAGAAACAGATGACACCAGACACCTAACACCACACAGATCACACTATAAGCACGTTCACACACACTCGCACATGCATGGCAGCTGTGGAGGGTATGAGTGGGGAGAGAGAGATAGACACATGCCTGTGCGTGTGTATGGCTGTGAAAGTATGTGTCCTTGATATTGTCTGGATTCCTACCCTTGGGCACTTTAGTTCTTATTTGGTATAAGAAATTGGACAATGTGTGTGCAAGCAATCCAGCCATGCCAGCACCTTACCCCGCACACCCCACACTACACACCACACAAGAAACTCAACCACACACATACACATACACATCCCATCCACACATCCATCCACATGCACACATTCACCCTCACCATTCAGCTTTGCGTCATCTTCCTGTGACAGTGCTAGCGGGGCATTGCCAGCAAGCAGCACTACCACCAGCAGTAGTGCCCTTGGACCATACAGCATGGCTCCAGTAGGTGCACAACGAAGAGGGCAGTCACCAACAGGCAAGAAACAGCCTGCAAGGAGAAAGGGAGACAACGTTAAACAAACTGTAGATCAGAACACACTCAGCTCCAAATTGGTGCACAACTGGGACACTTTACAAGGGAAGGTATTGTCCTTTGAACAGTTGCAATCTAACAGTGTCACTATGACACACCGTGAAGGCCTTTAAGCATTAGATAAGACAGAATCTGCTTTCTGGTGAAGCAGCAAAGAGACTCTACCTGACCTGCAATATCAGCGCAAGTGCACTTCACAACGTGTTTGGCGACTGACGCTCCCACCAGCTGCTGCCCTTAAGTAGCAGGAGCGTGCGTGTACGTATTGCAATTGGTTGTGTACAGGGTGCACGTTGTGGGAGAGAAACAATAAAGCAAGGTGTCTCTGAGTGGCTCAGGGTGGAGGCGCCAAAGAGGACATCCACTTCGAGAGAAACAGTCAACACCCTCTCATTTACTGTCAAGCAGACAATGCATACAGGTGTGGGCATTACTTGAAGAATTGGCAGCGATACTTAAAGCACACGTATGTAATGTAATGTACCTTGGGACAGGCAGCCAGAACACACACACTGTATGCATGCACACGCAAACATACACACAGACACACACAGTCTAATGCAATCATAACAGACATTGATACCAACCAAAAGTCACTCAACCCATACACGTGTGTAGCGAACTCTCCCAATGCCACAAACATATGTAATACGTATATATACGAATAATATATTTTGTACATGATTTTGAGTGAGTAAGCACTACCAACACACCTCCTTTCTGCTCTCTCAGTTCTCCGCACTCTAAGACCAAGCCCTCAGCAGGTCGATCGCTCCTCAGAATGGGAGTAATAACCACTTTTACCTGTTACCACTTGTACACAGTTGGTAGCACAGTGCTGTGTGTGTTCAACACCTGCAGCTGGCAACACAGACTCACAACACACAGTGCGGGTTTGCAGCCTCCCAGGGGATCCCAAACTATAGCGTTCACAGCAACACCTTGTGTGTGGACAGCAACTTGACACAGTCCCAACGCACAAGCAGAAAACTGGTGAAGTGACCGTCTGCACTTAGTGTACTAAGTTTAAGGGATGGAGTGGAATGCGTAACTCTCATTGGTGTAACATTACCCAAGACAATCTAACCGCCGCATGCCATGAAGATGAGGGAGTGTGCATACTGCAAGATATACCCACTGATCGTAACACCCATTCAAAGTACAGATAGATACAGACACCCCCACAGTATTTTATACCCCATATGGTGAACTGCTTCCATATAAATTGCCTATAGCACTATACTGGGGCACACCCAGCAATACACTGAGCATACAGTTAGTGTCTCTCCCCCACACACATTCAGTGCTGAATGACTTTCAACATTCAGTGCATATACCAAGTTACATTAGACCTCAAGCTTAAGGGATATCACTGTTACATTCTACTTTGTGTGGTCTCAACAGTGTAATATACTTTTACTGTAAAGAATACATTATATTCCTTTACCGTGATGAAACTAGGTGGATATCACTGTTACATTATCAAGTTACATTGACCTTTGGCCTGATTACATTCTACTTTTGTGTGGTGGTCACAGCAGTGTATATTCCTTTCACCATGACGACGAAAGTCTATACCCTTGAAAAATAGCAGTGAGTATTGTAACCATGGCAATGGGGGCCATGTTACATCAGACAGAGTGTTGCAGGTGACTTGTGGTATCTATTGTATACACACTTACAAGCAGTACAGACACTTCTTGTATCGTCGCAGTGAGAGGGACTTGATATTGCACTATGAATTCATGGCATGCATTAACTCCTACTGCAGTGATAGTCACAAGATCAATGCCTACACACACAAGTACGTACATTCTACCAACATCACTGCATCCACGTCAATTCTGGATACAATGAGGGATTGAATGAATTCCTTACAGTTGTATGGTACATGTACAACCAAGCAAGTGTACATACTTGTAATGTACAACAAGGACTGGTGTAGTCTCGAGCCCAGGCCACTTCCAGCCCCAATTTTGTAAGCCGTCGTTGCCAGGCCCTTCACCACTCAGTATAAAATGGCTGGTAGTGGGTCACTCTAGATCCAGACTACATCAGACTGATCAGTGCATTGCAGAATAAGTGCTAATATTGATCTGTGATTGTGCGTTTGACCACATAATACTTCACAAGTGTGAACGTAGTGTTCGTGGCTGTTGAAGGCGTGCCTTGCTTGGTGGACGAACACTGCTTGGATGTGTGACTGCATGCATGGGTGGGGGGTGCCCGTACAGTGTGCATGTGTGCGTTTCCATGTGTTACTGTACATGCTGCAGATGTGTATTGAATCTGCTGTATCAGTTGTATCATTGCGTAAGCTGACTTGAGCCATAGGAATGTAGTTATTGTGCAATTGTGGTTAACTCTTGCACAATATCACTACACTTGCCAGTTGTCACATACAATAGATGTAAGTATGTGTATAGAGTTTGAAGCAGTGGTAATGTATATTGATAGTGTAATAATAATGGGTGACACACCTCTCACTGGCAATTGTGATCCTGACCAAAACCTGTCCCCGGGACTATTTTTGCAACCAAAAGTAGTCCGGTGGCAAATTTTATCCGCCTAAACTAACCCACTCAGGACCACGTTTGGCAGCCAAACGCGGTCGTAGCCATTTGTCTGCATGGTTACTACAGAGAACTTCCAAGCACAGGCTTTCGCTTTCGTTTAAAGTAGTGTTACAAGCGGCTGCTGGCAATAGTTCTGTCGTAAACGAACACCTCAACAAATTAAATATGAAAAGGCAATAAATTTGCTCACACCGCCGTGCCATCCCTTGCTGGCTTTTTCTGCTGTACAGGAGGGAAATCCGATGCGAAGGACGAACTCTGCATCATTCTTCCAGATCGGTTTCTTGCGGTGTTCCACACAGGAAGGCAAGGTGCTGGAAGAAATCTTTCACCGGATGGCCAGTTATTTCTACCTTGTGGTTAACCTTGATTAACTCCATCCCTTTCTCAAATACTTTAGAGACAATTCGCTCGCAAACCAAGCTGGTATTGCTGGTATATCACTTCGAACTAGCTTTTGCCCGGACCGATTTTTCGTGACAGGACTACATTTGTAAATAGCATTTACAATAATCCTAACACGATAGGACTTGCCACTACCCTACAAATACAGTACTATCAAATGTGAGAGTCAACAGTACTGCGCACTGACTGTACAAGTCCTGGGCGGGATGCTGAGAGTTGGATTCAAGTACAATGGAACCTGTCAAAGATGGTCATCGTGCTAGGCAGCCACCTCTCTAAAACAGCCAGCCTCCCTGGCCCCTAATAGAACTAAAGCATTGCAATCTACCTCTGTAGAGCAGCCATCTCTCTACAAAGGTCAGCTAGAACCGGCCCACAGGTGGCTGTCTTAGGCAGGTTTCACTGTAAGGCCACATACGTATATATCATTGAACCAGGTGACTACAGAGCATACAAATACACACACACACACACATGTACAGTATGAATGCACGGTATACAAGCACGGCCACACAGAACAGCAGACACACACAGTACAAACAGCTTCAGTGCCATCACTACTAGCGGAGACACTGGAAGCTAAACCTACGCTACTAACTATCCACAGCATCCCTTAACAAATGTAGGGAGGTGTGTACATGGGATTTATGCAACCTTGCAACAGTTCCCATACCTGGGTAGTCGTTACCTAGGATACGAACAAGGTGACATATAGTAGGTGTGTACAGTACCAGTCCGTATCCTAGGTAACAACTGCCCATGGTGTGGGAACTGTTGCAAGGTTGCATAAATCCGCTGTATCCAAGATACCTTAGTACAGATAGCACACCAAATACCAATAGAATAGCAGAACTAGTGCTAAAAATGTTCACAGGACAACTGATCTTGTGCAATAACAGATCGCAGCATTGATAGCCGCATTGATGGCATTCTTCACCCCTCTCCCAACACTCACTTACTGCACTATACATACGTATGTACAACAGTATAGCCTCATTGCTGTACACTAAGTACATACATTACATATTCAATCAGACCTAGTCTTCAGTTTGAGTTCAGATTGGGTTAAAATTAAAGTGGGAATAAGGGTGAGTTAAATACTAAACGCTATTCATGCATGCTATTAATTAAACCAATTGAGTACAACCTAAATAGAAAGGAATAAGGCAGAAGCAGACAAGCAGGTCGGTGGGTGGGTGGGCAGATCTTACGTAAAAACAAGATCCCTTTCCTGCAGAGAAGTAACCAGAAGAGGTATTCGTGAAAGTAGCAAGAATGATACATAAGCTAAGTTCTTTCTATCTCTGATGAGAAGTTTAATAGATACAGAATGTCAAGTTTGTTTCTCTCTCTCTCTCACACACACACACACACAGGCAAACACACTGGCACACATACACCTCCCCTCCACACACCACCTCTTATGCAACAGTTCTTAATCTCAAGAAAGCACATCCTTGCTATCCTTCTTTGAACATCCACCATCACTTGAACTAAGCACCACCTCTGGACCTGCCCCCTCCCAATACATAGGAACATCCCCCAAATCTAACCTGATCATCTGCAGTCCTCTCCTCTAGCTTTGGTTGTGTTTGATGACCTGTTTCCAGTTGTACAAGAGCTTCTTCATTCACCTTTTCCACCACAATGGCTGACTGGTCAGTCTCCATATCAACCGTCACTAAGGAAGGCGTAGAGGTAATGTGCTCTGGTTTCAACAATAAATCGCTGCTCAAGGGTTCATTACATGGCACATAGTCAACCACTGGGTCTTTAGTGAACAATGTTACTTCATCTTCTTCGTCATCATCTTCAGTCATTCGAGAGAGAAGGTAAGGAGAGTGTGACTTGACTGCAATGACTGCAATTGACTTTTGTGCTTGTTGAAGATGATCCTTAGCCTCCTCTGTATGGTTTTGGAGAGACTCAGCCAGTACTCCATTGCTAGACACATCGACAACGCCATCAACCCGTGTTTCTTGGTCCTCACATTGGTCCCCCTTCTCCTCCCCAAGGAGGTGGGCGGACTCCTCCCTCACGGTACCATTGCCTGTCGGTAGTCTACTGTAGTGAACTGTGGGGAGCGTGAGACGCTTATTGCACCTTCGGTAGAGTTCCAGTGCTATTGAGATAATCAATATCCCTACAACTGCCAGCAGTACCATCACAATCAGGTACTTTGTTAAGTCCTGGGAAGGGATACAGCAGATGGGTATGTACAAGATTACAACATTGTACATGTGTGTGTGTGCGTGAGTGTGTGTGTGTGAGCATGTATACAAATTGCTTCAGTAAGACAGACACACCAACACAAGCACACAAACACACACACACGCACACATACATACATATGTACGTACACACATACAGAGCAAAAGCTATCTCTCTATCCTACAGTCCTGACTTACATCAATTCTGGGAACTGGGCCTTTTGTTGGTGGTAGATCATATCCTGTATCATTACACCACACTCTTTCTGGGCAGGCCTGCACAGGAGCAGATGAATCCTCTTCAACCAACCTGTATGTATGTAAATGAGACAAGAAGCAAAGTTAAAGAGACTGTGAAAACATACATAAATACAAACGGCAATACACCCACCTACAGAGTGACTGAACACACCTACACTCATCCAAACAAACACATCACACACACACACACACACACACACACACACACACACACACACACACACACACACACACACACACAACAGCACATCTACATACACACATACCACAAACACTACACACTCACACCCCACACCCTGTATGTACGTACGTACCTTCTTCTTTCATCCACATCATCTCTAGACAGATTGCTCCCATACAATGCCAACTTCCAAGACAGCAAGGTGCCTCGAGGAACACTGTCCGGGGAGCCTGCAGGAGGGAACAGGAAGGGACGAGGCAAGCAGCTCAAATTCTACAGAGCTTGTAGTTGTATTGTGTGCACACATCACTACTGAATGTACTGGACATGTTGCTGTAAATACTGAAATAGTTCTAATATGAGATGTGTGTCTGTGTGGGGGGAAGGGGGGGGGGGGGCATAGAATGCTTGGATACAGTACATGCTAAAGTGGATACTGTGTGAGTGAATGAGCCAGTAGTGAGTACACTGTACATGTACAAACATGACACACATACACACACACACACACACACACACACACACACACACACACACACACACACACACACACACTCACCACTGTCAACAACCACTAACGTCCACCTGCCAGTCGGGGATTCCCCCCAAAACATCACAGTGGAAAATGTCCACTCATTGAAGCCCATATGAGAACTGAGGGAATAAAAAGCACACGATAAACAGCCACGTATGGTGATATGTATGTACAGTGGAACCTGTCTAAGATGGCCACTGTGTTAGGCAGCCACCTCTCTAAAACAGCCAGCCTCCCTGGCCCCAAAGGGCACTAAAACATTGCAATCTATCTCTGTAGAGCAGCCACCTCTCTATGAAGGTCAGATAGAACTGGCCTGAAGGTGGCTGTCTGAGACAGGTTTCACTGTGTTAGTACACAGTGCATCCAATGACACCACTAGCCGCATTCAATTGATACAGCAAATGAGTCTTTATGAGACTTTATGAAGATATAGCGTACGATAATTGTATAAAATGTAGGACCCATGTCTCCTGCAATCACTCTAAAGTGTCTCGACTGCAAAACTCATGCCACTGCCATCATTCAAGTGTTACAGTGCATGAGTCTAATTCAACACGTACGTATGCAAATTATTTGGTGGTGTCTGAAACTACACACTTCAAAGCAGCAGTGACAATGCTGCCACTTAGAAGACTGTTAACTTAATGGAGTGCCACTTTCTACATACAGTAGGACACAACACATTTCACTGACTCCTTCAACACACTAAACAGGTGTATGTACATACGTATACATGTATAGTATGTGAACAGGCTCACTGTACACCGCACTGAGTGTATGTGTGTGTGTGCGTTGCATGTGCATGTGAATATGTATGTGTGTGGAATGGTGAGACTATAGCAATGGACAAATTCTACTCTAACCAAACAACATGACCTGTCGTGCTGATAATGGTCCCCCCCAAAATCGCCCCCCCCCCCCCGGACCGTTTTCGGCAACGTTTCTTGTCGTTTTCGGACCCCCCGGACGGTTATCGGCAGAATGGTCGTTGCCGAATCATGTCCCCCTCGACCGATAAGCGTCCCCCCTCACGATTTCCTTCGGGTACTATGTAGGCGGAGCGATTTCTGCTCACAAAGATCTATGATGGTACGCATGTTGACTCACTACTCCAGCCCAGACGCAGCTGAAGAGGTGGGGGCTAAAGATGTCCCCCTGACGATCCGGTCGGACGTTTATAGGCGAAGCGATGTCTAACTGCTCACAGTGACTGACAGATGTATACGCTTAGCGGCTAAATAATTGCTAATAACAATATTGCTAACCTTCCTTTCAAGTGAATGTATAGCTAACAGCTAGCTAGCTAATTTCCATGCAAGCAGGTATAAAATTCAAAGACATAATGGACAATAGACAATATACAATGGAATAAAATAGCAAGATGAAGGACTGCTTATTGCTCCTATCTTGGCTTGCATGCTGCAAGATAAATAAACACTTTGCTTTGCACATACTCCCAGGCATCAATCAAACAGTAGACATTCAGCTGCCTATATGCATCCCGTGCATGCATGCATGTAGACTTCAGGAAGGTGTACATGTGTGCTTCTGCATGTGCATGCATACACAAATCATGTACGTTGCTGACTTCTGCATGCTACAAAATGAGTAGAACAACTAGTACTAGAATTCAAAACTGGAAGCAGCAGTCAGTACACACATGCAAGCTCATGAATTAAGCTACTATACTGCTGTATGTACATACATTTGTGTGCACATAGTTGAATGAGAATATACTGTGAGGTATACGCACATTTGTATGTTGTTAGTACTGTTCTAGCTATGGTGTACTTGAGGCATGCAAGCCATTTACAGGCACGAGAACAGAATGGAGGGCATTTTGTGTACAGTAAGCTGATAGTGAACAGGCCTTACAGCAGATGGCTAGCATTGCTAAAGTATGCCTTAAAGTGTACATGGCATGAGGAGACAGGCATGAGAGTAGAATGAAGGGCATTTTGTGTATAGTACACTGATAGTGAATGAGTGCAAGTCGAATAGTTTGAAATCTGGATTGGAATCGCTAGGCTAGGAAAGTATAAGTAAGATCATTCACAGTCACAGTCATTACAAAACCACTGTTCGTCTGAAGGTTGGTCCGCCTGATACGCCACTTTAATACACTTCGGTCCGCCTATTATGCAACTTGTACTCTATGTCGAAGGGTAATGGGCGTTATGCCGTTGTGGGCCACTGCTACTTCTTGTACAGATTGTGTGATGGCGTCAGTATATTTGCACACATTTCCCCATACATTTTACCACTTTCCTTTATTTACGGTGTCCACAGCTTCGACTTTCATATTTCGTACAGGGGGACACTTTCCTGCCGTGGGGGACCGGTTACGGCAAGTGCCTCTTGCCAAAAATGGTCCGGGGGGTCCGTTTTTGGCGGGGGACACTTATCTGCGTGACAGACCCCTCCCCACTCCCGCTTCCTCCCATCCCCGAAATGTGGTGGATAGTACCTACCTGTCTAGGTTCCTCTGTGTGGCTAGATCTGCTTTAGTGTTATTGGGTGAAGTGAGGGATATCACTAAGGAGCCACGATAGCTGTGGTTAATGGTCACCTGCATGTGCGTGCGTGCGTGTGTGTGCGTGCGTGTGTGTGCGTGTGTGCATGCGTGTGTGTGTGTGTGTGTGTGTGTGTGTGTGTGTGTGTGTGTGTGTGTGTGTGTGTGTGTGTTGCGTGTGGGTGTGTAAATACAGTATAATATCACAGTTCATGCAAACGGTACATGTGCGAATGTGATAACAAAAAATGAGTTGAACACTGTTAAATAAAAGTTCAAATGATGCATGAAATTAACTGCAGCGAATACAATGACACAACATTCACTGTTTCCATGTTGTATACACATAAACACAAAAACAACATTCCCTGCATGACAATGCGTTCCATGATGTAATCTACACACATACTGCACATATACATATACGTATACGTGTGACATGACATGACATACGCAAGCTAGTGACACATGACTCACAGTGACAGTGACATGCTCCAAAGTCTTGAACTCCTCTCCTATGTCACTTTGGCGTACTAAGGGGAAAGATGTACATGTGTCCCCAAAGCATACAACATCAAAGGTGACACAGATTGCTACGTAAGTACTGTATATACGCACATCCATGGTAGTATAGTCACCAAATACGATGTAACCACGGTAACCATGTTAACGCCTAATAAGCATAGTAACGACAAATGAACACACACACACTTCACATTCAGCGGCAGTAGTGCATTGCAAACATCTCCTCACCATTCTGGTTGACTTGAAGTCTACCAGCAATGGGCTCCTGAACACTGAGGTAAGGAGTGGACCAGTTCTGCTGTGGAGGCACTGTCCTCCAAACCTGAAGGGACAGATAGTGCCTGTCTAAACAAATGCTGTCAAAGCAAGTTATTAACAAAAGTTGTCAACACAAAAACACTGCCATCAATCTGAAATAATTTACACAGTCTAGTGTGATGTGTGAACACACATGCACACTGCATGAACATTACTACCAGTACAGCTGAGGTGCCATAAATGTTGCCACAGATCAGCAGAAACACTCCTCTAGATGATCATGATTATATTAAAGCCACAGCATGCACACAATGTCAATCTCCCCATTCCGTATGCAGCTCCAGATTGGCCCCGCCCACCTTAGCAGCATGCACCATTCGCGATGCTTTGAGGAGCCCAAAGCCAAAGTTGTCGCTGTAGTGGAAGCCAGAACCAGTACGGGTCCACAGCACCTTTGAGTTGTCCTCAAACGGAACAGCAGTGAACACAAGGATGTGCTGCACATCTCGCATACTCAAACACCACCTGCGAAAGAAACACCAAAAATGTACGTATGTACATTGTACGACATTCTGTAAAAGAGAGCAACTTATAATGGACTGATTCACATACTTTACAAAACAAAAATGGCGAAACACTTTCAAGGCATGAGGATCTGCAACATGTGTGGCTTTAGGGCTACTAATTTTAAAGATATTCATTTTAAACAAAATAAGGGAGTAGTATAAAAATCGGAAAATTGTACCCTAAAGTTTTGTACAGGCAAATTATTTTCACAGAAAATACTTTGAAATCGCAAAAATTAGTACCCACCAAATCCTGGACTTTTCAAAAGGCTAAATTTAGCTGCTGTTAATGTATGTAATGTTAATGTAGCTTTAAGGTAACAAAAGAAAGATTACAATAGGAAAGAACATACATATAAGGGAGAAGAAAGACAAGTATTACGTAAATAACAAGAGAAAATAAGAGATAATGAAAGAGAACATAATAAGAGAGAAACCATGTATGTTAATAAAAGAGTATAAAACACAGAAAATAAATGAAGTAACTAATAAGAAAAACTAACAGGAGAGAAAGCAGGAAGACAAGAACATCACAAGTAGCAGTGTCCACTTCATTGTGAAAGTTAAGGTACAGGAAGAGTGTGTGCCAAGGAAGCAAAGGAACACGTAGAGAAAACTCAACATGTTCACAGTATCAAACTGTCCAACAATGACACTCAATGGGCCTACACACACACACACACCTTGCATCCAGCATCAGAGCAATCATCCCCGCAGCCATGGGTGCAGAGGCAGAGGTGCCAGTGAGCCCCTTATCGCCAGTGGCACAGCCTCCGCGGGACCAGGACACGTCTGTCGTTGTAATATATCGACTGGGGTGATTTTGATGGCTGCGACTGCTACTGTACGTAACACCGAACATGGCTGTGCACTTCTCGGCGTAGAATGGTACTGTGTGACGTTCGGTTACTGATCCTGCGAAGAGGAGCGGAAGGTGGCATGTAAAGGACTTCCAGAGCACCAATCTGCAATGACTAGCTTCAAGCCTCCCACACTCACGCACACACACACACATGCACACACGCACCTACACATACATACACACACACACACACACTACACACACACACACACACACACACACACACACACACTCACACAATAACACACCTATAGTAACTGTATAAATGGAGTTAGCATATCCGTCAAAGTTGCAGTTGTCTGACCAGGCTTTTCCGTTGCCTGACGCCACAACATAAATGGACCCCAGGCCACACCTACCTTCAACGGCTGCCTTCTCTAGCACTCGCTGGATGGTGGAACAACAGACAGAAAGATCATGATAACTGAATAAAAGGTTCAGCACGCTTTCTTTGATGTAGTAAAAGTCAAAGATGTAACAAATTCATTGCAGCTTAGTACGTATGCACTAGGCGACAGTTAAGATCAGTCAGGATGAAGTTTGTTTCAACTGTTGGCTAATAAGGACAAAGTTGCAATGAATAAATGTAACTTTCCCAGCCACTCAGTCCTGTACAAACAATGTAACAAAAGTTTCAGCAGCTTTCTTGGTGATTACGGCTGAGTGGGTTCAAGATGGACAGGGTTCAATCTACTCGGGGGAGGGGGGAGCTTCCTCCCTAAAATATGAAATTTTATTTCTCAGATCATGAACATATACAGTATGTACATATTAACATAAACTACTGCTCTGCTACACAAACCCATGTAGTTTCATTCTAAGAAGCTTCGAACGTGTGTGAACCTTTGAATGTGTGTGAAGCTTCGAATGTGTGTAAACCTTCGAATGTGTGTGAACCTTCGAATGTGTGTGAACCTTCGAATGTGTGTGAAGCTTCGAATACTTGTGAAGCTTCATCCTAGCCCTACAAAATAAGGATTGCACTCCCATCATGTGCACACATCCAAACAACTACTGCTTAGCTACTTACATACACACACACACACAAACCTGTGCTAGTTTCCCAGGACCATCCACCGTCTTGCCGTCGTCGTTGGGCCCCCAGCTGTTGCTAAAGATGTGGTTGGTGGCAAGCATGTGCGAAAATGCTTTGGCCTCACGAGCGTCAGTGACAGCGTTGTCAAGGATACGGATGCCTATAACAGAAAGGCAATGGTGGAAGATCTTTAATAGTCAGTAGAACAGTGAGGGGGAGGGGGTGGGGAAAATCCCTACAATCAAATACCTGCTACTTTAGCGTTGAAAGCTACTCCCACTCCACAGAATGAGTTGTCGGCAACCGACGCAATGACACCTGCACACCTGGGGGGGGGGGGGGGGGAGGGGGGACACAGCCCAATCACAATTGGCCCACATGTAACTGTCTTTGACAGATTCTACTGTGAAAACACTGTATGTATGTACACTGGATGGTATGTGAAATTTTGTTTGCATTGTACATAAGTGCTTCACAAGTGTCCACAAGAAAGTGCTAGGGCGACGCTGTTGGAGGTTAGAGAAGAACTGAGATGCAACTTGATCCATTCATGGATGCAGGAATTAGCACACATCAACAGAGCCCATGTATTTAGGGACATTTTACAACCTTGTATACCCACCACATCGTTCATAACATGAGCCTATG